>JAQFYC010000453.1:0-56233 GCA_034694165.1 Tomocerus mixtus
GGAAAAAGAATATATAAAACACCTTCCCCTTGGGAACCAAAAGGGAATGCTATTTTACCCCCAGCCCAAAAGGTTAATGCGCTTCTTTGCAGACTAAATATTGTAATAACGGTTCTGCATCTGCTCTTCTGCTAAGGAAAATCTTCATTAAATTCTACTAATGCCATGGATTGCTGCGAAACGAATCAGTATTACAACACAAGATTGCACATCCGTCTCATTATTTTAAAAATGCAGAATTGGGTAAATGGTAAATGTTGGTTTGTTTGTCTATTGTGTAAGTACAATTCATGACCACAAGGTTAACAATTTCTCTTAGATTGCAAGAAAGTGACCACTTCAACGCATTTACAATACTTTGATACATTAGCATAAGTTCCTACGCTACATTACATTTTATATTCCATAACGATAGTAAAAGTTTGTATCTGTAGTTTAGCTAACTAGCCCAAAGCCCAACAAACCACATAGCAAACTGTTAAGAGTTAAATCGGATTTTAACAATACCTACTTCAGTCCTAACAAACAATTACTCTTACAACTCAACGTGGTAAGTATGTAAAATGACTACCTTATTAGTGCAAAATATTAACATTTGTAATTACAAGTTTATAAGAAATCTGATCCATTTATAGTTAAATGAAATGCAAATAATAAGATCAGAGTTTTAAGCAGAACTCCAAAAAACCACTACAGACAGTAAAAATTGTTAATATATGACATGATATACATAACTCAAGTAATACCTGTAGGAAACTAAAATACCATATGCATATTGCAAGGCAAACAATAAGGAGGTTTTTGTAAGCTGGAGAATTTTGGAGAATTGCTCGAAGCCTGTCCCATTCCCCAAGTTATGCATTGCACAAACGAGTTTTTTCAGTCCGAATTACATTTTCGCAAGATCATACCCAGGAATTTGATATGCAAAAATTATGCAAATAGATTTCTACAGGAGTTTTATAACATAGGTACATCATTTTTTGCATTCTTGGATACACGGACCTAGAGATACGTAACCAGCGAAAGAAAATCCAGAAGACAGCCATTAATTTTAAAACGTGAGCCCATTATCGTTTTTTTGTTATTTATGGGCCAATTATGCATAAATGGGTATGGTCCGGTCACCTGCAACAATGTTACAAAGTTACAGCATATTTTATCCAGTTTATATGTATTGTACTTACCTGTCTCCAGCTAAATGGTAATGATGATATCCTCCTTTCATAAAGGAGCAATGAATTTTCGCTAATGGTCAGTCGTGACCAAAAAATTAGGCTCTATGCACACGTGCACCGTATTTTTATTGCTTCTAAGACTTTTAGATTAGCTATGAAAAACATCGGAAATGATAATATTTACAAACTCTGGCTGTGAATACTTTCCTATTTAGATTGATGTTGATTCATGTTCTTTAGAAGATGCTTTATATGGATTGACTTTATGCGCTATACTAAGAATTGACTATGGTTTAATACTACTACTGAGCTGACACATTTAATGGTAAGCAAAGTAATACAGCTTATGTAGTGTTTCATTATGTGGTAAATAACCCATATAAATATATACATGTATAGATGTATGTATGTATTATCTTGTAAGCTTGTGCATTACTGTTTTTAAAAATCATCAATTAAAAAAAATGTAATAATTTTTAGAGCTAAGTGGATTTTAGTGAATCATCCCATTCAGATCATACATTTTATTATATTGAGCTCTAATATCTTTACTTATAGAAATGTGGGAACATTTATGCTTCACTAAACATATCACAACGCACTTTATGTGATATTGGAAACCGATTACCTATGCAAAATTTAAATTCACATACATACAGTTTTAATTTTAATACGTATTTTATTGGAAATCACATCATGGTTATTACTATTACAAAAATGACTTTTTAACATACTTATGTTTCAAATACGGGGATTTTACTTACGATTATCTTAACAATTTGTTGGATATTAAAACAATGCTAATAATATTGTGCCTAATTTACACAGGATTGCTACTTGAAATATTTAAGACTGAACAAGGTGTATTATTCATTTTTATACAGAAACAAGGCGGATAAAATAACTTTAGCATAAAAATAAGGTTTAATAAGTCTATTTTATTTTAGCAGCGTCGTTGACAAGTTGGACAAGAGGACCCCAATTAGTTCCTTCGACCAAATTTTGAAGCTCTCCTTGGAAGTAAACCGTTGTGGTAGGGATTACGTCTATAGCGTGCTCAGCTCTTAATTCTGGAACTTTGTCCAAATCTACTGTAGCCAAGTAGATAGATTCGCTCTTTTTCTTAGCCATTTTCTCCAACATGGGAAGCAAAGACCATTTGCATTGCTTGCATTCACTACATGAAACGGGATCATTAATAATTGCTGTTTATTTATTTTATTGAAATAATATGCGTACTTACAGATACATTGAGGAATGTTTTATATTTTACCTGGATGAGTAATAAAAAACAACAACAGGTCTACGACTCCTGAGGACAGCAACATTGAAAATAGATTTTCGGTAAATGTCGATAATGTTTTGGCTGGCTCCCTCAGTAATTTCAGACAGACAGGATACAAGGACGATGCCAACAAGGCAAAGGCTAATGAGATTGCGAGTCATGATTTTTGAAACTGTTTGTCTGTGTGTGTACTGTAGTGTATGCGGGAAAACTATGTAAAAGTATAACAATGAATTTACGATATTGTTGTGGTTGTTGTGTTGATGTCAAAATCTCAAGAGGTTGTTTCTCCTCAGCCGCTGACCAACTTTTGAGCTAAATGTTGCAGATTCTCGGCATTTTGTAAGATTTTCCAACCTTGTCTTGTCTCATCTTCCAAAATTGCGTTGCTGAGAAACTTGTCACGTATATTAGTAAAGAACCATACAAGAAATTAGTTACGCCCTCAGTTAGCCTATCCTTCCCTACGATTTTTTTGACGATTTACTTCAGTACAAAGAAATCTGCTGGTATCGTTGTGCTAGGGTGCTAGGCTATCATTATTTTGATACATTACTTTACATAGATCGCCGAGAAGTTTGTAATGTAATCCAATGACGCATTTAGATGCGAAGATAACTATATCGGCAATTTAATAACCTGTGTTTGGTAGCAAAGGAATCGTGATCAGGGCTTTAAACATATTCCCTGCGTACGTAAGTCCGACTAAAATCATCGTTTGTAATGGGGTACTCTAGATATTCATATTTATTTAGTGAAAAAATGTAAATTTCACAATGTGACGACATAAATATAACAATATTGATGATTTACGTTGTTTTATTAACAATGTTAATGGTACTTTATATGCAGGTTTAATGAAAGGTTTCACTTTCCTTACGTACGTACGGCTGACGATACTGATAATTACGTAAACTAGATATGAAGCATTTCAATTTTAGATGGTACTCTTTAAAATATTTCAGCATGAACCTTTAGCCTTTGGATCTTGGTCAAGTTTGTACGCACATTACATACATTTGTTCAACATTTCAGCATACCTGTCAATTCAACTTAATTTACTAAATAAAGTGTATGTACGTTTACATGCAAGATATGCCTAGAGGAATCTTCTATCTCATGTGTAATCTTCAGAAGATCTAATGATGTGCTTTAACAGGGTAGTTAGTTAAATTAACAGTTGTTATTAACTTTATTTAAGACTCTTGCAAAGCGTAATGTAATATAACATGCTGTGTCGTGTGCCATTTTAAGTATATGCATGTTAAAATTGAATTAATCATTTAAACAGGAATTCCTGGGTTGCCAAACTGTTATAATCAAGTAATTATATATAGTCATTATGGATAGTTTACAAGATGAGAATTTATTTCATTTGTCAACATTATGCAAATATACATACAAGTTACATTGTTAACCTTTATAGCTTATAATTATAGGGTGTCTTGTCACAATCACAGTGTGAGGTCAATATTATGCATTTCATATTGCAGGCCAGGTTACTAATACTATTATGCGCATTTATAACTATTAGTGAATATAGTATAACATTGATAAAATAGCTTACACAGAGTTACAACAATGTTATATTTGGAAAAGGTCAGGTGAAATCATAATATTTAGGTATTTATTAATATAGACGAGAGTCTGAACTTCTTGACTCTACATCGTGCATTTAAAGTAGTTCCTGAACCACTTCCTTAATGGACAACCACTTTGGGCCAAGAATTTCTTTGGTCATTTGGCCACCAACAAATACCCTGGTAGTGGGAACTTTTTGAATTCCAAACTCTTCCTTTAGTTTAGGAGTTTTGTCGAAATCCACTTTGGCCACGTAAATTGCTTTACTATTTTCTTTCGCCATTGCTTCCAATTTTGAGTAGACCGTCTGGCACAGAGTACAAGAGCTAGAAATAAAATACAGAATAACTGTGTTAGCGATAAATATAGCTCCTTTTTCAATAGACCAAGTTATAGATACATTATATTTCAAAACCAAATACCTTGCAGTGTAGTAAACTATTACAGGTTTTCTATTTTTTAAAACTGCAATATTGAAAACCTCTTTCCTGTATATGTCTATAATATTAACTGTTGCTGAATGTGCCAAAACTCCAATGGCAATGGTAATGAGACAAATTTTTAAAACTTGAGACATCGTAGGGAGAATTTATAGCTGAGTAGCTCGTATTAACTGGTTAATCTTTTGAGATATTTTCAAATTCAAAGTACAAAGAGCAAGTAAAGCAAATAGGAATTTAAACGTGACTTAGAATGGACGCTTCTTTATATACCTTTGTTTCTTAGAATACAAAAAATATTGATGGGTCTATGATTTCCATAATTATACATCAGGGTATGGATGATGTGAAACGTGTTTCTTGTATTGCAAAATGCTAATCTAATTTTCAGTACAAGTATGCATACTTGGATAGATTTTAGTTCCTTGCAAATGGTGATGATATTTATGGGTTTCACTTACTATGTATGTTCACAGTAATAGGTGCGTACTCATGTATATAACAACAACAACTATTAAGTCCTAGCTAAACTACATAATTATGCAGTGTTGGTACATATTCATTACAAAGGGTAGCTGGAATCAGGCAAATTACTACAATGTAAAGGTTCCAGACTTTAAGAATGAAATAATGTATCATGTTGCGCCTATGTAGTAGGTATTAACAATGGTAAACATTAATAAAAATTGATGTTAAATTGCATGTATGTACAAATGTTTCATACTCTTATCATGAAAGGTATCCAAAATTATATAAATTATATTGCGAATTACAAAAACCTAATAACATTGTTGTATACTAATAGTATTCATAAATAATCGATTCCATTAGTCTTGATCACGTCATTCGGCATTCTACTTTTTTGGTTCGGGCCAACAGTCGGAACAACCCTGTTATATGCCCCTAACTTTAAGTAATACTTTTTAAACAGGGCCTATTTTTGTTCATTTTCTGGTATATAAGATCTTTTTGCTAATGAGTTTATCCCAGATTTTTTCACAGTAAATATTTATCTACTTCGTTTTCTTCCAAACGGTTGTGGTATGGTATACTGTACAGAAATTAGTAAATTACTGGCAAAGGCAGTATTCAATTAGTCAATTAACATTTTTTCGATTTATTAAATGATGTCTCGACAATAGAAATTACAACATACTAATACAAGCTACATAATCAACAATTCATAATAACAAGTTGGACTTCTATTTTAATATGTCTATAGTTAGGAAATACTGATGCGTGAATATTATTATTAAAGTAACATTTTACACTCTTTAATTAATATGAGGACTGGGGTTGAGCGTATGGAGCTGTTGGAGCGTACGAAGACGATGGAGCAGCATATGTGGAAGCTGGAGCATACGATGGAGCAGCGGAGCTGTATGAGTTTTGGTATGGTGTACAACTTCCCTTGGTAATGGTAGGATGGTAACCAGTTTCATCTGCGGAATATTGGAGGGTGATTTGTTCACCTTCTGGAGAGCACCATGAAGTAGTTCCAGTCTTTACATTGGCTAAGCCAGTTTGCCCATCTTGATATCCGTTTCCGTATCCATTGGAGTTGGAATACCCGTCTCCGTAATTTCCATTATTATTATAAGTAGGGACACTCTTGACGAAACCCGATTCCTGTGATGAGATACCGTTTCCGGTGGTGTATCTAAATTCATATAATTATGATAAGTTCCAAATGCATACTAATAGTTAATAGTTGCACTAGAAAAATGAAAATGCGTAAACTCACTGAACATTGTATTCATTGGTTGCTGGGCTGATAGAATGCTTGAAAGATGTAATAGGTATTTGCTGTCCACCGTAAGATGATCCATAGCTTCCGCTTCCGTAACTATTTCCTGACGAGTAACTGTTTGCAGGGGATGCAAAACTGATATCCACAGAAGGGACACTATAGGCTGGGGAAGAATAACTTGGTGCTGCTGGTGCGGAATAGCTGGGTGCAGAATAGCTTGGGGCTGCTGGGGCAGAATAACTGGGTGCAGAATAGCTTGGTGCTGCAGGGGCAGAATAGCTTGGGGCTGCAGGGGCAGAATAACTTGGAGCAGAATAGCTTGGTGCTGCAGGGGCAGAATAACTTGGGGCTGCGGGGGCAGAATAACTTGGAGTAGAATAGCTTGGGGCGGCAGGTGCAGAATAGCGGGGTCCAGAATAGCTTGGGGCTGCTGGGGAGGAATAAGTTGATGGACCTGAATAGCCTGGTGAAATCATAAAGATAATGAATTACTACTAGTGTAGTTTTACAAAAAATTCCTTAAGAAAAATCTAGATACATAATTATGCAGCAGACAATAAGCGTAAATATTTTACGTAAATACAATTATGAACTGTATTTTATAAAATAAGTATATTCTTCCAAACCTGGAGATCTGTAGTTATTGGGCGTTCTTGGTTGATACGAATTTCCATAGCCTCCAGCAGAACGTTTTGAATAAGGGAAATTTGGTCTATAGGGTCCTGCAGAAATTCCAACTGCCAGGAAGGTAACAACACAGAAGGCGATCTATAAAAATACAAAAAAATGGCATTTATTATATTTAATATTTAACCGATAACGTTTCATCCAATTCGGATGTTTCAGTACTGACAGTACTCCGCAAGGTACTAGGCAAATAACAAAGTCTGGACCATTTGTAACAACTTACCCGGTTCATTTTTGAAAGCAAATGTGGAGCAGAGCGACGAATTTATTCGAAACTACAAAATTTGATATTTTCGAGAATGTTTCATATAATATCTTTGCTATGTAGGCCTTACTAGTTCCAGGTGGTTAGTTAGTGATACTATGAGAAGATAAATGTAACTGATGCTAAAATAGAATTGTACCTCTTAATTTATAGGCAATCCATGTTTGCTAGCTTTCCAACATCAGAATGTCACTCAGAAGGTAACCGGAATGAAGTATGAGGTTATCTGCTTACTTTGATAAAAGAAATGCACACAAATCAGATTAAGATTTCCTAAAGATGTGTTACACACGCGGTAGTAATCTATATGTATTTAGTTTGCAAATGTAAACAATATTAAAGAATAAATTATGTCAATAATCATAATCAATTACAGATTTAGTTTTCGTTAGTCTATTTCTGTACAATAAATATCTGCAACAATATAAATCAATCAATCAATCCGTTTTGCTCCACATTCTTCTATTGTGACACATAGAGCTGTACTTGATAGAGTACTACTCTACCTCACTGTCCTTGTTAACAGTCTCACGCAAGGCAGAGAAGGTAAGTAGAAGTACTCGTTCTTACTACAATTGACAACTCTTGAAACGGTCTTAGTTATTCATTTATTTAAGGTTAGAAAGGCACCCTTAAGTATACATAACATAATCACTGAACTGGAGACACGGCCTCTTATAAGCAAGATCATGGTCAACTTAGCTTTAAATAAACGCTGTATGTAACATGCACATTTCGGATTTCAAGGTATACAACCCATTCTAAACCACTTTCGATTTCGAAAATGGTTCAGGATGCAGCGAAGAGGATGACACAATGACACTTATACTTGCATTTTGTATCCCCTTTGTAAACAATTATACATAACAATTTGCAGACTGTACGCTTTCAATTTTCAAATCCATTGCCATATCGGTGGAATATAAACATAAACTCTTGTCCACATATTTCATACTTCCCAACACAAGTTCCTTTATTGTGTAAGACTAGACTTTGACCTAAAAACGCTAGGCAAAAATAACTTTCTAGGTTAGAAACAGGACTTCAAAATACATCAGACTATTTAATTGTTAACACTAATATTTGTAATCACATGCATGTTGTCTTAAATCAAGAAAATAATTATAAATGCCAAAAATAGAACAGAAATGCTCGGCAACATTATGCATATATAGTACATAATTATTTTTGAATACTTACATATTATTGCATCTATGTGATATGATTGGTATGTCTATATTGTCTATAATATGCGCTATTTACTACAAATATTTATATACACTCAAGACGGCCTACAAAGGGGAATGTTGCATAGAAGTCTGTACCTGTGCTATTTAAGGTCGGTAAGGTACTCAAGTACGTGTACCTACCTTTCACTATAAATAGTACCTAATTCGATTACAATTTACAAAGCAAGTACGCCTTAGGAGTTTCCTAATTTTGCATTTTAACTACCTTTTCATAATTTACATGCTTATTATATTTATAACCTAATATTTGTGGTTCTTCTCAATGGACCCTTATTGCATAGTAGGCAAAATAGTAGTGTTACAAGAATTGTTTTTTAAAATAACTTGTGGTAATAAACTTGGGATTTTTCAACAAGGCACTTATTTTTGCAATATAAACAGTAACACGGGTGTATTTATTTCGTACAATAAAGAATGATTTAACCAACCAGCAAACGGAACACTATGGCATACTTAGAAGAGAAAGTATTTAGTTTAACATTCATTAAAATTGTAATTAAGTAGTGCCACAGGCCACAGAATTCTCGCTAATCCGGAAATAAATGTACTGCATTCTGTAAGAAAGCAAAGATCTGCAAATTGTGCATTTGTGGAGGAGTTAAATCACAAAAAGGTAACCCGTTCCGTAACAGATTGAATCTACCGTTTATTAAATATTTCGATGTATACAAAAAGGGAAATGTTGTTGCCGACTACAAATAGCTAAGCAGGTATACCGGATAACACTATATTGGCACCATTTATCATGGAGAAAATACCTATTTTATTTGTTCGAATTTTTGAATATTCATGAAACGAATGTAAGTAAATTTAACTATTTTTTTATTATTTATCTACATTGCTATTAAACTATTTAAATGATAATTCTAGAAGATTGCGGAAGGCTGTTAATTAGGGCCAGGGAGTCTCAAGGAGAACATTAATTAATCACTAGCACTATTTATTATTTTTGATTATTGGATTGAATGTTATTTATTTGTAGATTAAAATTATACATGGCTGACAACAACATATACACCATGTTGTATACATCTGCAGGTAGGTACTTACAAGTACTAAAGTACAGATTATACTTACATTTGATTTTAAACAATCAGTATCAAAATGCTTTTAATTTTTATTACAAGAATTATATTTTAAGGTTGAACAAAATACTATATTATGTCAAATGGCAATAATAGTATTTAGTTTATTTCGCGATTACATTAACTTATCTGTTACATATTGAAGGAAGGAATTTTTGATGATGAGATGCCTTCGTCTTCGTTAGCAAGTACAACTTTTGAGATATAATCAGGATTCTTAGCCAATCGCTCATTCATGTCTCCTAACCGTTTATTTAACTCAACGCAAACCTCGATCTATAAACACAATAACATTTAACTATCATTATAACATTTACCTCTACAATATTATCTGGATTTATTTTTCCTAAAACATATAGTTAGTGCCAATGTTATTGTAATTTACTGTACGAAAAATTCATACGATTAAAGTACCTGTTTTTCAATCTTTTGCATCATTAAGGGAGAATCGTACTTCTCCTTATTATCAAGGAAAACAACCATTCCATCTTTTTGGTTAATTTTAGCATATATTTCTGCTTCGTTGATCTACAAAAATCACGGAAGACACATTTGTATTAATAATTTCAATTTTCAACTATATATTAATCTCATACGACAAAAAATATACTTCCAATAATAAATATGTAGTACCATAGATAAAATATAACTTTCTGCCTGTTGAGCTCCTCCAGGAAGCTGTACAATGGCAGCAACGTCTGCCAAGCTTAGAGTTAAAAAGGTTTTCGTCAGTCTTTGGATATTTATTTTGGTTTGGGCTGATTTAACTTGCTTAACCAAACCAAAATTGCCATCACTAGAAAATAAACAAAATTGAATGTTTAGCAACGTAAAATCGTTCCACATTCACAAGTTAATAAATAATGTATTTATGTATAATGTGCTACACTGTATAGTGTTTAAAATTGCTCAACTAACCGGCGGAAAACCTCTTGGTGACGGGTGATAACATTGTTAAGGTCGACAGGGTTATGTGTTGAAAATGCCTGGGTCAAATCACAATATGCTGGTGCAGTAGGTTTTAATAATCTTCATAAAATAAAAAATAAACATTTATGAGTACTGATTATTATAATAAAAATAAAATTTAAAATACAATATTTGCGATCGATTACCTATTGACAACCTGCGCAGCAGTTTTCGGAGGTTGTGGGACTTCCCCATTTTGAATGAGACTTACAAGTACAAATTTTTTGTATGACTCAAGCATTACATGAGATAAAGTCGTGGCTGGAACGCGAATACAGGCCTCAAAGAAGTAGATGGCTTCCCTAAACTTTTTCAAACTAGCAAAAATCATTCCCCCATAGTAGAAATATAGGAGTAGAGATTTACACTCACTTCCCTTTAGCTGAAACAAATTAAATGTCACATTTGTACACAATATTACACAAATGTACTAATGTTACTATCTTCAATTTATTATACCAAGGATATAAGCCTAAATAACTATGACCAAAGATAAATACTCACTTCAGATGTGAAGTCGTCTATGTCATCAACAAGAAATGGGAGTGCGGATTTAAGAGCATGGGAGGCAAGACATAATTCTAGAAGAATAGCGTGCATGCTGGTAAGCTGTCTTGGATTGGACTGCAACGCTCCTATCGCAGTTATAATTAAATTAATCCCCTTTATTGATTGCCGTCGTTTAGAAAGGTGATCTGCTACTATTTGACAGATTTCCACAACTGAAATACAAGAATTATTTATTGCAATATTTTTTAAAAAGAAGAATATTATTCTAATAACATAGCTATTATTAATTATTACTCAATATAGGACATTGTCGAAGTTGAGCCCCATCAGCATTCGCCAGAAAAGTAGTAAGTTGGGCAACGAATGCATCAAAGTTGGTAGATAGATCTGTTGACTTTGCCTTCGCATTGAGAATACCTACAGCTCCAAGGGTATGAGATGTATCTCCTAATTGGACAAGCGCCGCTTCTAAATTAGCCCAGGACTGTCGCGAAAAGGCATCAGCATATTTTGGTAAATTATCTAAAAACTCTTTAGGAAGAGTACCACCTGTAATTAGCATTGCCAAACACAATTAGATGCTATTACATAAATGCGAATTGTTCTTTTACTCAACATTAACATAGATACACATTTTAGTGCGTATAAACTAAAATACAATTTAACATACCCCCTGCAATATTTTTTGCGGTTGCAATGTATGCTTCCATTATTCTGTACCCGGTTTGCAATGGAGTTGATAAAGTTTCGGAGTATACCACTAGCAGCTATAGGGCAAGGTATAAAATGTAATGGACAACACAACGCAATTTATGAATTCCAAATTAGATTCCCAAATTCCCTTCCTGCAAATTAATAAAATAATTAGGCAATTTTAGAACATTTATTTTGCACAATCAATTTACTGCAAGTTAGATGCTGGTACTTGGTACTCAGACTAATATTTAATATATTTGCCGTCACCCTCCAATGCGATGGCGATTACGAAGTACAAAGAGGAATATTAAACTAGTTACCCAAACTCGTAAAAGTTATTTGGTTGGTATTTTTTAGTATTTTTGCAATTTTTTCCATTTATTGCACGCATAATTTATTGTTTTTAGGAAATAAAAATTACAAATTAATGGACCGATTGAAATGACATAAACTAATAGAAAACAAACAACTCACATTTGACACTGGAATCGAATTAAATTTTAGATTATGTAGTAGAATATAAAAAATTGTAAAATTCTATTGTTTTTCCTTTTGATGGCAAAAATTACATCATTTTGTGAATTAATTTAATACACGCTGAGGCGTAAAGTAATATTAGTCCTGTAACTGTAAATTGCAAATCTTACCTTTGACATTTGACGTCTAAAGTAGTTGGACAAAATGACGATAATCTTCCAAATGACAAAATTGCAACTACAAAAGATTTAGACGAAAACTGAAGACTTTTGGTCAATTTTCGATACCGGAAATTTCAAATGCGGGGAACAACAGTTGCAATTGATCACGTGGTAGATATGATTGAGTTTTTGAAATGGTCGGAATCTCATGGTGCCCCGCCCCAACCAATCTTCATTCTGTATACTTAGCACAGGCATTTTAGCCTTTATAAATGCCTTTATAAATGCATTAGGAAACCTACATTACCTGCATGATAAAATATAAAATAATCTGTTCCCTAATGCGATTACTAGATTCAATTCGTAGCAGTATTTATGCAGTAGTTCGTAGTTCTACATTTCCCATATTTTAGGTATTTCGGCTCTTGAATATTACGTGGCTAGAAATAATTATTACTAATAATGCGATATGGATTAGTATATGTTTACCTATGGTAGATAAAAATCGCATGCATCCTTTTTAGACACAGGGATTTATTTATCTATGTCCCGTAAAGAATAGTTTAATTTATGCGAACAAATAATAGAAACGAAAAGCTAATTTTTATAGGCAAAATAACGTTTATTATGTTATGCATGAATAATGATTCAAAGATACATAAACCGATAGCAATTTCTATATTTGGTTGATATTACCTGAATGCAAATGGTAATTAATTAATGTTAGTCAACTTCTGTGTGTATCTCTTTTCGGCTAACCGAAATTGTATGAATTGAAACTAGACAGTATTTTTGATAAAAATTGAAATGATCTCCGAAAAACGGTACAGTATTACTGGACAACCAAAGAAAACGCAACGGAATCAAATGATATACATGAATTCAAATCAATTATTATAGCATCCTTAATAATATTATGTAATAGTAAGTAAATGTAGTACATCGTTCGGTTTTCATTTCTATACGTAATCAACATAATAATCGCAAGGGAATTTAATATATACACACGTTACGTTACATAATTATTGTAGTTTATAGAACTAGGACTAACATAATTGTAATAAGGAATTCGTAGACTGGATAATATTTACATAACCATTACATTTAATACAATGCAGGGCATTAGGTACATAATTTATTGAATTCGAACAAACGGACGAACTACAGACTAATTAAGCTAACTCAAATAATTTAATCTAAAATTCTAAAGTCTAACTAAACTGCAATTTGTTTGTAATATCGACTAACAATATATTATGTAATTAAGTAAAGTAGTAGTAATTAATAAATTTAACACTAACGACTATTGTACTGCACCTGAAATGCTTAAATTCCAATTAAATTATTAAATCCGCATTCATATCAAACTGCGAATTATATTGATTATTAAATTGCACTTTAAATTACACAATACCACTAAACATTACAAGGAAGTCTACTAATTACTATTGCTATCGATAATTAACTACTATTTGCAGTAGATTACATTAATAGTTTATTATTATGCTCATGCGTTATTTTCAGTCATACACGTCAAAAGTTTTTGTAGTATTTAAATAGTGAATGTACTTACAAGGCAATAGGACAAAGTTAATTGGACCGTGATTCTGACCTGACTGTTACTTATATATAATTACAATTTACAAAGACATGGAAATGGAAATGCAACACGGAAGTCATAGTTTATTTTACAGTCTGACATTTGGTCTGGACGTTTGTTCGTGAACAAACAAAGTTATATAGCATCATCATGGATGGATAGTTTAGCTTTATTATGATGAAGTTCACTTTTGCAGTTTTGGACCTTTAAATTTGGCTTTTTAAATCTCAACATTCGTTATGTTGTTCCTTTATAAAGGGAACAGGAATAGTTTCCACTTAATTATTGACAATGACACATGGAATTATAGAAATATATACATTCACAAACAACTACATTTACTATAGGTACACATTATATGCATTTAAGAACAATAACTACATAAACTACAACCTACTTATCTACCAACTACGTTTCACATTTCACATTATCATTAACATGCATTCATAATTATACATTCAAAGACAAATTGTTGTAACATAATAATGGAATCATACTTGTGTATATATATTATGTAGTTGCTTATGTATTTCATTAGTAGTAGGTAGTCGTGAAGTTCAGGGTAGAATTAATATTTTACAACTGTGTAGCTTTCTTTCTGCGGAAAAGTCCCATAAGTCCGCTCGGCTTTTTATCCTTAGCTCTGTGTGTTGTTGGGGAATCGCTTTCGGACGAGCTCTCGCTTCCACGACGCTGGCCTTCTAAAGTGGAGGAAAGCTGTTTCCTTCTGTCCTGTGATCCCGAGTTTGTTCCATGCGTTGGGGGCATTGATCCTGGGGGCAAGGAAGCAGTTTTATTCGATCGGATATCATGTCGGGAGGGGGGAGCACCAGAAGCTGTATACACTAAAAATGATAGATAATTCGCAAAATATTAAAAACATTCCAAAATAAAAAAGTATAATAAAAAGCGATTCGAGCAAACCATGCAACAAATTCTGCTGGATGTTAATGTTAATTACACAACATGTAAACTACATATTACAATTCATCAAAATCAAAATATATATATAATTAACATAAATATACTAAGTAAACGTGCAAGTGCGAATAGAGTATAAAAGTGTGTAGCATGCAAAATAACCAACCATTATGGTAAGGATTATTATGAGCGATGCTATTTTGGGCATAATGTCGGCCCCCGCTATGGGGCGCATTCGGATATTGAGAATGGCGCATTCCAGAGGGAAGCAGATGCGCTGGGGGAGAAGTTACAGGCAAAGGAGGAGGATGTCCAACTGAGTCAGCAATCATGAATGAGACACAAAGACAACAAAAACATAGGCATTGAAACGAGCACACACAACACAACAAAACAATTAAAAGAAAACAATAACAGAGTCGAAAAACATAAATGAAGAATACAACAATAAGGTGCACAGACGATAAACTAACATTACTAACAATAAGTAAGTGCAAGTTATACTTAAACGAGACGGAATGACAAAAATTACATTTATATACACAAACAGAGTGCACAGAGCATCTTTTCCAAATATAAACTTACCTCTGTCTAGGGAATGCCTTTTTTTCCATTGACCATCATGATCATCACCATTCCCATTCCCATGTCCATTTCCGTTTTGGAATCCTGGATTAGGCTTATGAACATCAGAAATACTACTTCTGTTTGATCCGTTAGGGGATAATTGCTCTTCTCCCCTAGAATTTCGGTCATTAATACTTGAGGATCTTGGTGGAATTGGTGGCTTTTGCACCACACGTGGCTCTGAATCCTGTTTAACAATTTGTCATTTAAAATAAGTTCCCCAAAATTGCATGGACAAAGAAAAGCATTATATCATATAGCATTTATTATTAGGTATAGTATTTGAAACTATATGTTACGAAAAAAGATCCATCCATATTTACATTTACGTTAGACAAGATATTATTCGTTCAAGAGGCAAAGAAATGCATTAATCTATAACTCTGATGTTGTTGCAAACGAAATTATAATTAATAAAGCAAAAATAACTGTACATTCAAAGAAAGAAATATTTAAAACAAAAACGAATACTAATTTCCAAAGTCAAGGTTTTTGAAGACCAGCGTAGTAAATTGTTTTTGGTCCTTTTTCTAAACATGAAATATTAAGTACGCGAACCTTGAGAACATCGACATTAGCGTAGAGGGGCTCTCTAGATCGAGGTTGGACAAGTGCACGACGAGGGGTATTTGGAGTTTGAGAAGCACTAGAGGAGGAACTAGCATCCCCGTCATGTTCCACACTCTGTATATATGAGGGGGACATTGACGTTGAGGAATTCAGGCTTACGTTTCGGATCTTTTGAGGCGAATCATATATTCCATCTCCACTACCACCTTGACTTTCTTCTAGACGCTACAGTTGACAATCAAATCAACCAAAAATAAAAATAAATGGGCAAATGAGACAAAAACTAACTGAAAACATTCAAAACAAAATACAGAACAAGAACATTCCATTTCAATAAAACACGCACGTTCTTAAAAAAGCATGCGAAACAAATGTACAGAAAATCATAATTCATTCTACAATTGCTAATAAATCTGTACTAGGAGATTTACGTTGACAGGTTAATAGTACATTAAATTATTGTAAGTCACAATAATAAGGAAATTATTTTACTAAAACTTACATAAACTCATGCAAGCAATATACATATTGCATTTACAAGGAGTATTTTAGTAATAAATAACTTTGTACAATAGCCATCAGAAGTTTATATTCACATAGGTAAAAGCTTATAATTTAAGGGTCATAATTTCACCAAGCAGGATGTAAAGTAAACTCTATGTTACCAAATGAGAATCATAGCTGGTAAGTTGTTGGCTGGGAGGTAATTCAGCATGGAAAGTTATCTTTTTCACCCATTCTTCCATAGTAGCTTCGGAATCAGCTGCAAACAAATATTCTGAACCGTCGGACGGTTTTAGTCTGAAATTGTTAAACAAAATCACTGAAATTTTTGGCAGCATGTGTCATGCGTTTATTATTATTATCTGATACACGTCAAATCAGTACAAATAAGTATTATGTATTAGCTTTGAATGAAATTATGAATAAATACCTGAACACATGTTTTCTTTTGGTATAATCAGTCGCCTTTTCACATTTGGCCTGATAAATAAGAATTGGGGATGTTCCTGCCTTGCTAGAAGCGAAATCTTCTTTATCTTTGAAAAAGCAGACCAATTGACCACAGAGAACGACGAAATAATTCTTCCATGAGCGGACCGCTGCTCTCTTTCCGCCGCTTTGTAACTCATGTTTTCTCTCGAGAAATCCTTCAATTTCCACGGGAGGTAAATCTTGCAAGTTTTCCATTTTCTTCAACTTGCGGAAGCTTTGAGTGCGTCTTCTGGTTGTAAAGCTCGGAGTTCTCTTCGCCTTTTTATTGTCCACTCTGAAGCTTTCAGCTCGCTTAACTTCGCCTGATATCATTCCATCATTTCCAGATTAGCATTAAATCATTCATAGCAATTTATTTTGCATTGCTAATATTTATGGCATCTAATTATTCTTGGAGAAGGATTTAATTTACTGAGACATTGTATTGGATGGAAAGAATAAGAAAATAAGGAAAGACAATACAGAAAGAATGGTATGATAAGGTAACGGAAACGGAAAACTCAACTACTACTATGTGTGCGATATAATTATAAAACAGCGAATAGTAAAACAAGACAAAAAGAGTCGAAATACTTTCGTCCTCCACCTCAACCACCACCATAATCTCATGTTCATTTTGTTCACTCTCTGCAGACGAGGTGCAATGAAAAAACAAACACAAATTCACAATACATATAAACATGCATAGTAAAAAGTATCACATTGTCATAATATTTTCTTATACAAATAGACTGCTTTAACTTTAACGGATAATTTTCATGTGCGTGTAAACATATTTCGCCTTCCCCATGACACAAAAAGCAAAAACTGGAAATAAAAGAAACGCAACTCAAATCGAAGCTACTCACCATCAGAGGTTTTTTCAACAACGAGTAAAGGTTGAAGAACCAAACCAGGATCACTCCCTGTAGTAATTTAAAAATCCAAACCAAACCAAAACCAAAAATAAATAAAATTCATGCAAAATTCCCCTCGAAAATCAGCATGCAACCCACAACAAACGTAAATCATAAAAGTTGTTAGGTTTAATAATGCGAATGAATGATTACATCAGATAAGTATGTATTAGTATCTAGGTAAAAGTACCATCTAGTGTTAACAGACAGATATTTAAGTGCACTAAAATTTAGTAAAACTTTTCCTAAGTGTGAATTGTAAATATTAGAAAATAGTAAATAAAGATACAATCAGAATCAGAATTACAGTGCTCGTAAGTGTGTTAGTAGATTTCTTACATTTGAATATCTATCTTTTATTGAAAAGGCTAACTAAATATTTCTTACCGCGACGCAGTCTGTCTCCAAACAAATTAGATCCACTCGACTGCTTGTTCCATTGACTAGCATCGTTTTCATTAGCCATACTACACAGGGGGAAAAATATTATAAAATTAAGTACACGTTAGTAGTAATAGAAATGGAACCTGTAAGATGTATGTAAAATGGTTGGTCTGGTACATACCGGCTATCTTCCAGTTTATCACTAGAATGTGTGGACATAAGGTCGCCATTAACTCTTTCCAGTTCATCACGATTGAATTTGATTTCCTGTGTTCGTCTCCTTTCATCTTCGCGTTTCCTTTCGTCGGTAATTCTTTGAACTTCTTTCCTTTTGATGGCCTCTGCTCTGTCCTTTTCAGCTCGCTTAGCCTCTGCGACTTTGGCTTCTTGTTCTTTCTTCCTCTGTGTGAGGAAAGCTTCTTCAATTAAAGTGACACGTTTGAGAATATCCAAATTTTCTCCCTGTGCTTCGATAGTTTTCTCGAAATCTTCATGCCTTTTTAACAGCTCTTCAACCTCGCCGATAGTGTCACCCAAAGAGTCGTCTTTCAATATAGGCTCCCGACTTGTCAACCACAATTCTAAATGGGAGGCATCTCTCCAGAACATCTGAGCGTCCAAATTCTGTTCGTAGATAACCATGCGGACATCCCAAATATCTTGAAGGTATTCCCACCGTTGATTAAGAAGTGTGACCTTATCTTCAATCTCATCGGCAAGGAAATGCCCATCCCGAATCAACTGTGTGCCTTGTTGGTTAAAATCTTTGAAAGCGCCATTCTTGGACCGAATTTCCGCTTTGTATTCCTTGTGACGTGAAATGAGGGCTTCGGCACCAGCAACATCCTTCGTCAGCTCTGGTGCAGTTACTTTAGCAATTGTTTCATTTACCCAAGCTAGAAGTTCTCTGTAAGTGTCGAAATAAGCTTGTAGTTGTTCAGCTTGATTAAGTTTGTCTTTTCTTTGATCGCTCTTAACCAGGAGCTCATTCCAGGCTTCAACTGTTTCTTCGTGCTTGACCTCGATGTGTTCACGAGCATCTGGGAATAGTTCAGCCAATCGCTTCGCTTCAGTTACCACACTTTCGACTTGTTCATTGACAGCGGCCAAGTCTCTTTCGAATACTTGCTGTTTTCTGACAAGAGCTTGGATGCTCTCCAAGTCATGACCGTAATCTTCAGAACTAATGGCAGCGTCTTTCTCGCTAATCCAGGAAATGGTTTCGTCTGCTGTACGATCGAACATATGTACTTGTTTTGCACCGTGTAGGGCTTCGTGACGAGCATTGGCCAATTCTTTAAATTCTTCCCACATTTGTTTAACTTCTTTCGCCTTGCCGGTTATTTTCTCTGGATCTGGATGACCCTCTTCGACAAGTTGTTCTCCTGCATTGTGTACGGCAGCAATGCGATTCTCTCCAGCGTTATTTAATGTAGCCATGAATGCTTCGAATTTCTGGATAAGGATTTCTACGTGCTCAACATCCCTACCGTAATCTTCTGAGCCGGCGATATTCATCTGCTCCTGAATCCACTCGCTGACTTCGTCGCTTTCCCTCAAGAATTTGAAAAGTTTCTTGGCATCGATAAGTCTTTGCTTTCTCTTATCAGACAATTTTTGCAATTCCGAATAGTTTTCCTTAATAAGTTCCATATTCTTTTTGATGTTTTCATGGTCAAAATGATTTCTGTCGACTAGCTCCTGACTTAGCGTTTGAAGCTTGTTGATATTGTTTCCAAAGCTTGTCAAGTCTCGTTGTTGGACATCTAACTTCTTCATTAGGTTCAGAACAGAGTCTTCGTCTTTTCCGTAGTCTACGGAAGACAAATAAGGTTTACGTTCCTTCATCCAGGTCTCCGCTTCGTTGGACTCGGTGTAAAAGGTCTGTGATTGAACTGCATCAATCAGCCTCAATTTTCTTATCGCAGCAGCGTCCTTTAGAGCTGTAAGTTTGTTTTGCATATCAGCGATTTTATCTGATACTTGCTCGGAAGCGAAGTGTTGTGATCTTATCATTTGTTGGCCTCTTGTAGCCAAAGTGGCAATGAAGGGCTCGTGTGTCTGAATTTCATTTTCAAGAGTTTGGTGTTTCTTTTGTAAGTTCTGGACAGCAATTAAACTGGAACCTAAATCTGTGGACAGGGCAACGGGCTCCTTCTCCAGCATCCATTGTAGTTCATCTTCTAGATCTCGCAGAAATTGGTAAAGTTTCAGCGCGTCTTCAAGATTATCTTTGCGAATATGGAGAGGTTCCTGTAAAGCTTGATATCTCTGTGAAATCCCATCAACCCGTGTTTTAATTTCTTCTTTAAGGAAGTGATTGGATTTGTCAAATGCTACAGCAGTTTGCTTCATTTGCTCAATTTGCTCCGAGTGATTGGTGAAATCGGCATCCAACTGCTGCCACTTTTTCAATAAATGTTGGACAGTAGTCAAATCTTTACCGTGGTCTTCTGATTCAAGTTGCTGTTCCAAATCATCCATCCAGATATCCAAATCGTCAAGATTTTGATTGAACAGAAGAGCTTGATACGCTTCTTGGAGTCTGTCTTTCCTAAGTGTTGTTGCGTCTTGAAGTTGTTTCCATAGATTTTTCAGTTCGTCTAAACGGTTGGATATTTCGTTAGCTGCAAAATGATCTTTATTCTCAATCAATTCTTCGCCTTCTTGATAGACTCCCAAAATCCTACTTTCATTAGCGACTAGTTCTGACTCGAAGGCTTGGTGTTTCTGTATTTTGCTTTGTAAATTGGTCATATCCCTGTAACACTCATCTGTGGCAATTTGCATCTTCTCCAAAATCCATCCTTCGACTTCGTGAACATTTCGGAGGAATTTATGAAGGGCTTTTGATTCAAACAGTTTCGCTTTTCTTGCCTCAGCTGCCTTCTTTAATTTGTCTTGCCGGGCTTGCACATCTTTGAGTCGTTTCTTAATTGTACTATCGGAATAATGATTCCCGTCGATGAGCTCTTTTCCAAACTTCTCGAGTTCTTCAACCCTTCCGAATTGAACTCCCATCGTCTTCTCAAAGTCGTCATGTTTCCTTAACAAAACTTCAACACTGGAAAGAGAATCTCCTAAATCATCATTATTGAGGAATGCCTCTTTATCGGCAAGAAGCGAATCTGCTTCCTCTGCAAGTTTGTTAAATATTTGAAGCTGATGTGCTTGCTTCAATTTTATGTCTCGTTCTTTGTAGCTGTCATTTAACTTTTGTTTCAGCTGGTCTATCTGTTCCACACAATTGCCAATTTCAGTTTTGGAGGAGTGGCCTTCTTTAATGAGCCTAAGTCCAGATTTTTTCAATGCGTCAAATGCGCCCTGTCGTCCTTCAATTTCTGCCTTTCTTTCGTGAAGTAATTGGAGTAAGGCTTCTGCTTCAATTCCAGTGTTGGGAAGTTCACCTGCTTGCATTTTAGCTACCATATCGTCCACCCATACTTCTAATTCCCTCAATTCCTTCATGAATTTCTGGAATGTGTAGGAGTCCGTGAGAGCCTCCCGACGTTTTAAGCAAGCTTCACTCAAGTCACCCCAAGACTCTTGAACTGTAAGCAATTTTTGTAAAATAGCTTCCGAGGACTCGGGATACTTCTTCGTTAGTCTAGATTGCTCTGTGGTGATATCTTGTAGTTTCTGACTAATAGCACTCATATCTCTTTCGAGGGCATCTTGTTTACGCATCAGCGATTCCACGGACTCGAGATCCTTTCCAAGATCATCACTTGACATTGGCAACATTTTCTCTTTAATTCTCGATTGGGTGTCGTCTACATCTCTATTGAAAGCGTGAACTTCAAGGGCTCCAGCAAGTTTTCCGCGATATGCTTCAAGAGATCCTTTCAGTTCCTTCCATTTGCTGTTCAATCTATTCTTGCGTTCTTCAATAGGTTTTACAGTGTTGGCGTCCTTCTTAGGCTGAGACAGAAGTTTATCTGCTAGTGAATTAATGTTCTTGATTCTCTGATCGTCAACTCTCATGTCTGAGTTAACGTCATCCAATTTCCTCTGAATTTCTTGGCAATGTTCATAATCGCGACCAATGTCACCAGCCCCGACAAGAATTTCTTTTTCTCGAATCCATTGCTCAACTTTCTCTACTTGGTTATTGAAATCTAAGATATCCTGAGCTTCTTCAAGTCCCTTGCCACAGTTCTTCGACTCCTTCAATAAAGCGTTCCATTCGCTTAGTAGAATTCTCAGTTGCTCATCGATCTCTCTGGAGTTTTCGTGACTCTTATCCTTAAGAACTTGTCCTTTGCCTACAATTTGCTTAATTCGGGGTTCATTAGCTGTAAGCTCCGCTTCGAACGCTTGGTGCTTCTTTAGTTTCTTGATTTTGTCTTCGAGGCTAACAACTTCACTTTGCTTGGCTTCAACCTCCAGCTTCTTATTCTTCTCGTCAATCCAGGCTCCGGCTTCGATAACATCCCGGACAAACTGGACATAAAGTAGAGCGTCATCCAAACGGATTTTCCTCTTTTTGCACAGCTCCTTGACTTTCTCGCGGTGAGCGGATACTTCGTCCATTCTTGTTTTGACATGCTTACTTTCGAAATGATTCTGACGTATAAGCTTTCCTCCTTGGTCTTGTAACATGTTAAACTTCTCATCTTGAGTTGCCATTAATTTTTCAAAAGCATCGTGTTTCTTGACTAGCGCATCAACTTCCTCTACACTTGTTCCTACGTCAGAACTATTCAGAGCAACTTCTTGAGTGCTGCACAGGGTATCCAATTGTTTTGCATCCCTTAAGAAAATGTGTAAATCGATCAATTGGTCCAAGTAAATCTTCTTCTCCTCCCAGGCTAATTGAAGTCGCTCTTTCTCTAATGCTAAGAGTTCTAACTTTTCTTTAACCTCTGAAGAAGCGGAATGACCATCTTGAATCATTGATTGTCCCAAGTTAAATACATTTTGGAATTTTTCTTCTCTTGCTTCAATTTCTCCTTTAAGTCTCTCTTGCTCAGCCATAAGCATTTGAGCACTTGTAGTGTCTCTAACTTTCTCTTGGGTCTTCATTGTATTGCGGAGACTAGTTGACCAGTTCATTAAGTCTCTTACCTATTTGCATACACAAGATAATTACATTTAGAAAATACTCTTATATTTGAGATGAATAAAAAACATTTATTTTATGTAAACTTACAGCAGATGCAAAACGATGGAAGTCGCAAGCAGCCTGAATTTCTTCTTTCTTTACAGCTGCACGATTTTGGAGCTCATTCCAGTTTTCAATTACTAAAGTTTGTTCTTCTTTTATGTTTTCGGCATTGGTCGGGTATAATATCTGAAGTCTTGCAGCATCATCCACAAGGACCTAAAAATTAAAAATATATTTAGCTGTCTGAACTCCATATATTTATCCAAAGCCAAGAACAAAATAGAAAGTGAAATCATTATATCTTCCAAGTCACCTGAAGTTGGGCTTCGAGGGCCAAAAGGTCATTCTCAAAGCTTTCATGGAGCCTAAGCATACTTTCGCATGAATTTACATCACGTCCAACCCCTTCTGGAATAGACGACATCTTTTCTTGAATTCTGGCCAATGCATCGGCAACATCTCGGTTGAACCGATGAATTTCACCTGCTGCTTGCAGTTTCTGATCTCGAGCCTCGATATGGGCCAAGAGGTTGTTCCATTTATTGCTACATTTTTTCAAGAACAATGTTACTCTCTGAAAACATTTTTATATACTAATCCTAGCATACAAATTGCCACTAGGGAACACAATGTGGGTAAGATATTAGGACGAATGTTGGCGGCTGATTAATTAACAACAATAGTTAGTTACCAGCCCCACGAATATAAAAATGAAACGTACATGCACAAGGAGCAACATTGATAAAGTTTCAGGTGAAGGCAACAGAGGAAATAAGTACAAAATTAATAAAAAGAAGTTAAGTAGGTATTCAAATGATAAGTACGCTTACCAAATAATTTCATGCTTCTGAGAAACTAGATGAGGGATATCATCTCTACAAAACACAGAGTCGAGGTAGTTGTTAATAACATTAATAAATTAATACGTAATGTGAAATTAACCTTAAATAAACCACGTTACTTGGGACTGTCACAATAAAAAAACCAACCAACCAATAAAATGAAAATAAATAACATATAAATTATAATTACTATACACACAGGTAGATTACAATTGTCAAAATGTATACAAGTTACGTATACAAGCATTAGTCGAATGAATACTGATAAATAACTCAGACCCACAACCATCCATAAACTAACATTTGTTATGAATGAGATAATTGAAAGTGGAACAGGTAAACAAGTAATTAGACAATATGTCGGTTCAGTTTCTCAAAACTTTCTATAACACTATGCTTACTGTAAGTGATTTCCTTCTTTTTCCATGTCAGCCCCATATGGGCTTCCAATAGCAATTAGCTTTTTAGCGAGATCGTCCAACATCTTGAATCTGTCTGAACTCGAGTCGACTCTCAATTTGAACTCGTTAAACTTTGATTGCAACATCTATGAAAAAAAGAAGATAAATGTATTGCAAATTACTTTCCCGATTTTGTATTTTATAGAGAAAGTTAACGTACAAGCAAATGTTCGTAATCATGTCCATAATCTTCTGACATGGCTGTCTGGAGCTGGTCGTCCATCCATCTTTCGAAATCATCAGATTCCCAGAAATATTCATGTCGCTGCATATTTTCCATTAGTTTCTTTCGTCTCTCATTTGCCAGCTTTTGCAAATTCTTCATTTGCTGTCCAATTGTCTCTTGTTTGTTGTTAATGACTCTACTGTCGGGATGCTTGGCATTTACCATGGCTTGAGCCATATTACCCATTTCATTTACTAATCCACTGTAAGAATCCATTTCAAGCTCCAACGTCTAGAAAAATAAGCGATGTAACAGGTTAATCAATGGTACTTAAAAATAAATAAGGCAATTTCAGGATGGTAAAAATTGATTATTAATCACCTTATGTTTCGTCAGAAGCTTAACAGAAGCATCCTTGTCCTTTCCATAATCCTTAGATGAGAGCAAATTGCTCCTTTCATTCATCCAGGTTTCGACTTCACTTGCGTCATAGAAAAATTGTTGTGCCTTCAAAGCCAAGTCGAGTCTCTTGGCTCTGTCTTTAGCTGCTTCTTGTAATTCACTCCATGCAGTTGACAACACTTTGCATTGTGTCTTGACATTTGCACTTTCGGGATGTTTCTGAGAAATGAGAGTGTCACCTTTGCTAAGAGTCTTGTCAATCATGGGTTGGTGACCGGAAATTTCCTGTTCCAACTTCTTATGTTTTTTGAAGAGGGATTGTGCTTGATGTAAATCCTGAGGAAGAGAGTCGCTTGTTGCACTTGTCATGTGTTCTTTTATCCATTGCATCTCAGCTTCAACTTCAAAGATGAAATCATAGAATCTTAACAACTCCTCGAGAGCGGCTCGTCTTTGTGCGGCAGGATCCTTCAAAGCGTTCAGGCGTTCTTGGCATTCATTTGCTTGTTTGTTAATATTATTCGCATCAAAATGACCATCAGCGCCCATTTCTTCTCCCAATTTGACCAAATCTTCGACCTTTTGATCCCATTGGTTTATGTCGCTTTCAAGGAGCTGGTGCTTTTTAAGCATTTCTTTACAAGCACGACGGTCTGTACCCATTTCCTTGGATTTCAATTGGTTTTCCATTTCTTCGACTTTGAGGCGAACATTTTCCAATGTTTTGTAATATGAATGTTGGGCTTCAGCTTGGATAAGTTTATTTCCCTTTTCGTCTGAAAGTTGGCGCAGTTTCTCCCAACTTTCGTTTAATTCTGTAAGCATTTTCTCCACATCGGGTTTTCTCAGTTGATTTTCGTTCATTAGTTTTTGGCCGGAACGATTTATGGAGCGAAGTCTCATTTCATTGGCTCGCAATTCTCTAGCGAATGCTTCGTGTTTCTGCAGCTTTCTTTCCAAATTGCTCAAATCTTTGTAAGATTCATCTGAAGCAGTTTCCGTTTTCTCTGCAATCCATGCTTTGAGGTCCTCAACATCTGTTTTAAATTCCTGGTATTTGCAAGACACAGCTAGAGCCATTTTTCTTTCCTTGGCCCGATCTTTTACTGCTTGTCGTTTGTCTAAAACTTGATTTCGTCTTTCGTTAATATTGTCGCTATCGTTGTGACGAGCGTCTATGAGTTTATTGGCCATTTCACTGAATATTTTCAGCCGTTCGTCTTGAGCTACTAAAGTATTTTCGAAGTCGTGGTGTCGTTTAAGTAGGCCTTCAACTTCGTCCAAGCTGCTACCAACATCATCAAAGTCCAAAAAGGCATGATGACCTGAAGTTGCAGTGTCAATGTGGTCCGCTTCTCTGTTAAACATCTGCAAGTCCATAGCTTGTTGAAGCCAATCTCCCTTGGCCTGCCAACCTCTATGCAAGGCGCTCCTTTCTTCGCGAAGCTGAACGAGACGATCAGTAATTTCTGTGGCGTTTGGATTTCTTTTAACAAGACTTGTACCCAATTTCACAATTTCTTCGAATTCGTCTTCATGAGCCCTCATATCGTCACCAAGGTCTTGATGTTTCTTAAGAAGGGCTTCAGCTGTTGAAACATCTCTAGCTGGTTCTTCAGCATTCAATGCATCTTTAGTATCGGAAACCCAATTCAAAAGATTCTTCGAGCTATTCATAAAGATTTGCTGACCAACTGCCTCTTCAAGTAGAGCTCTGCGATCAATCGCCTTAGCTTTAAGTTTCTCCCAAAGATCTTGAATTTCTTTTTGACGGGCATCAACATTCTTTTTCTCGTTAGGGTAAGATGCTTTCACAGAATTTGCTAGTAAGTTAACACGACCAACTTTCTCTTCAATTGGCGCAACTTCTCTTTCCAAATTCTGGTGACGTCTCTGTAGAGCTTGAACTGTTTTCAAATCCATGCCCATGTCATCTGTGTCAATTTGAGTCATTTTCTCAAGCATCCAGTCTCGAGCTTCGTCGCAAGTTCGGTTAAATAGTTCTACACTGGAAGCACCCTCCAAAGAACGCTCTTTCATTACTTTAAGTTGATTTAACTGGTCCCACAGCATGTGAATTTGCTTTTGACGAGTTCGAACTTTGTCTATTTGCGAATGATTGGACTTGACAAATTCATCCACCATATTGTCAATTGTTTCGATTCTTCGGCTACTAGCAGACAAATCTGTGAGGAACTTCTCAAACTTTCTCTTGGCATCTTCAACACTTTCATGTTTGTCTTCTGTATTCAACATCTTCTCTTTTTCTTTAATCCATTTCTCAAAGTCGTCACATTCTCGGTAAAATCCAAATAAGTGAATTGAATCTTCCAAGTACAAATGCCGTTTCTGAATATAAATTAAATAATTTCATCATCATTATACTATTTGTCCCACTGTTCGTACATATATGAAATAATTACAACAAAATAAACATTTCCTTGCGAAGCCAATGTTTCTTTACCTTAGCCAATTGAACGATTTCCTGGTAACCAGCATTAACTTTGCTCTGCCGTTTCCCGACAGGTTCATTATCTGAAACTGACCTTTTAGGACCCCGTGCTAAAATATTAAACATTCAAATTAGCTAACTGGAACAATTTTATGAAAGCATGTAAAATAATTCGACAGTTTCTTCCAGACTTACGAGTAGGCTTAGGTGTCTTTGTTTTCTTAACCGTGACATTCTGTAAAACCATTTTAGTTTTCTTGACACGTTTAGTTTCTTTGATGACTTCCGGCTTGCGAACCTGTACTTGCACAACTTTTGGTTCGATCTCTTTCACATAATTGGCTGGAACAAATCCATCTTGGCCATTGGCTTTTCTCACGTTCCACCAATCGGCATTTGTTTTATTTAGCAAGAACATTACCTGCAATAAAAAATTCGAATAATTATTCATGAATATACTAAATAAATATCGCAATTCAGAAACTACGTTTTCCCGTCATCCACCATCTAATCCAAAAAATCCTTAGAAATGCCGTTTCTGCATAATTATTAGCGTTTACAAATATACATACCTACCTAGTCACGTCTGCAAGCTTAAATATAATTAAATTAAGTCAAGTCCACCAATCTACTTAGGTACATCTACAAACTTTGACAACGCTGTTGTGTTGATATTGACCTAATGCGAAGATACAAAGAAATATGTGTCCCATATTTTCTAACAAACTACGTGCTACAAAACATAAATGTCAAATTAATAGCATTCTACATTATTAACCGTGGTAGTATTCTTTGTGACTTCTGGTAGGTCGGTCATGAAAAAAATTAGCACTACTCATAAACTTGGCTAACAAAAGAAAATTTCCCGTATTTTAGTTATTTATAGCTTGGCAAGAGTATAAAAGGTCCATTATCCATATAAAGCAAACAATAAAAGTAAAATGTTTGAAGAATATCCTTCACGAAGTGATACGGGGAAGCTGAGCCGCTTTTTTAATGGTGTTAGCTCAAGCTCTAGTCATCAAGAAGAGAATAATTTCTCCACCATAAAAATAACCGAGAAGACGGATACAAGTTTTACAACTCAATCATCGCAGTTAGCTGTCGATGAGCCGTCAACTATTTTAACCACATCCATTTTCCAAACAACAACAGAACAATACGACGACGGACGCCTCTCCAACTCTTTGCAAACAACAGGCACTCAAGCCGCAGAGTTCCCAACAATAACCACAACAGCAAAAGATACAGAAGAATTCATATCAGCCTCAACATCTTTAATAACAACTACAAATTCTCAAGAACATCGCAACTACGTGCAGAATACTCGTCCTTTATCATCTTCAATTACGACAACTTCAACAACTCTTCAATTCCAATTACAACAGCTCCCAACAAACCCCACAATAGAAATGGATGTAGAAGAGGGCGACATAATATCTTTATACAACACGACTACAGAAGATACAATAGGTATTTTTGCAAGAAATGAAACAAATATTCATGAAAATGCAAATTCAACTACAGAATATTTTCCTATTCCCAGTTTTCCTGAAACTTCAATCTCAGAACACTTCCCAATGTATGCATCTTTTCTCTGCGTCATTGCCTGTATTGGCATTCTGGGGAACTCATCTGTAATTCATCTTATCTTTAAGGAATTTCAACTCAATATCAGAACAAACTTTACAAATATCTTCGCATTGAGTTTGGCTGTTGCAGATCTAATTGCGTGCACCTTTGTTGCCTTTCCGGCATCTGTCAGCATGTCTATTGGAAAAGATCCTACTAGTGGCTTCCTTTGTGGAATACAGTGTATGGCTAATTATATGACTATTATTGCATCAATCGGAACAATGACTATAATCAGCATAGACAGATTTATAGTAAGTCTTATAATATTCTATCTTATCTATAGAAGGAACAAAATTATCTTGAAAATATTTCTACATAAACGTGTCTTAAAAACGATTTCTTTATATTCAGTCTGTTAGGTGGCCACTTCATTATCCCAAATGGGTAACACCGACCAGGCTTCGCACGGCCTTGGTTACAATATGGATACAAGCGTTGATTGCCAGCACTCATGCGGTTTCCCCTACAAAAACGGTGAGCAAATGTATTCTAATCGTAAGTCTAAAGTCTAAATCTAATTGGCACATCACATACATGCACTATTGCATAGATCTTTCCTGGCTGAATGTATAACAGCATTCCTTTATTCCTTCAGACCATTACCTATTACATACCTACAACTACGTGTTCACCCATTATTATTCTATTCCAGAGCGAGAAGGTCTTCGCATGCATTTCATGTCTTTGAAACAAACTGACTTTACTGAATATAAATCTTTTAATATCTAGATCGAATACGAAGACTCATGGAGAATTCTTTGCGTGACAAATTGGAGCAGCTCTACGGATTCTTTACTGTTCGGCATATTTTCTCTAGCATGGTTTATCCTTAGCCCTGGTATAATAATTGGCATTGCGAACACTCTTCTCTTACGACATGTATTCCTGACAGAAGAACGAGTTAACCCAGTGATCACGTTGAAACGACAAAATGCTTTCAGAGGGGTTCCACAACCAGTACAAGCAAATTCGTCGGCAAGTGAAAACCAAAACGAAATCCAATTACCTAATCAGTCAAGGTTTGCTGTTTATCCTGTCTATCCCGAAAGACCTAAACAGTCCAACACCAACACTTGGGCAAATATGACCAGTATCCGATTTCAAATGCAAAACGCTAGTCCAACTGTGCAACAACACATTGACGAAGAAGACAGGGAGATACATTCATTTACAAGAGATGCCAATATAAACGATAATTGCAACAATGGCAATACTGCGACTATTAATATTCAGCATATTTCGAGGAATGATAATGATTCTGTTAGAAATACAGATGTATCTAATGATCAAATTTTACAGTGCTATTTGGCAATTATCTCCCTTTATTTTGTCTTACACTTCCCTACAGTTGTTGTGTTTATTATAAAATGTGCTATGCATTTAAACAGTGGCACTCCAGGTGGGATATCCTATTTCAGTTTCATTTGCCATGTAATAGCTTCTTCTATAAATCCTTTTCTCTATGCTTCTTTAAGAAGGGACTTCCGGAAATCATATAGCACATTTTTAGAGCGACTCCCCAGGGTTACCTATCGCTAACTAAACTATACTGAATACACTTCTACATCTAGGTTACTTTGAGATAATCTTAATGAAATATCAGGATGATTCTGGGGAATTGTGGTAAGTATTATGTAGTTTAAACACGTACCTCTCCTTTAGCCATGTTAATATCTTGTCCATCGAAAGCATAATTTGCCTTAATTTGGGGAACTGCTCTTTCCTCCGTTACAGTTCTATATTCAGTTCTCTCTACAGGCTCTTCTTCCCAAACGTCTTGAGGAACTAGTTTTTGCTCTTGTACATATTCATCTTCTTCTACAGCTGTTTCTGGTTCTTGCATCTAAACGAATTACGAAAAAATCATGTTTTCATTATTATTGTACATACAGTATGACAGTATGAATTGTTCAAACAAATAAATTGCTCGTTTACACTAATGCTAATAAATAAGCATTTTAGGTTATTATTTAAAATTTTGCATGAAATCGTCAGTTTATTGCCATTGCATTGCTGACTGATTATAATTAACTATATGATGTAATTACAAGAAGGAATGTAGATTACGTCACATCAAAATTACCTCAAGAGAAGAAATTCCAGCTTTAACTAATTTTTCTGCTTGACTATTTAAACCTTTAATATCAACTTCATAGGCAGTTATTTCTCCTTCAAGGTCTTTGTTTCTCTGCAGCAAAGCTTGGGCACTTGGCTCATCTTCTCCATAATCCGTTGATGCGACTAATGGCCGTTTCTCATTAATCCACGAGTCAGCTTCGTTTGCATCAGCGTAGAACTGTAGAAGCAGAAAATTATACATGATTATTACTCTTGGCTACAGATATGAATTGTGGAAAGGAAATAACATTATTATGTGGTTGTTAATTTAAGTAGGTACTATGTAGTCAATAAAGGTAACATTGTACAACGTGATCACATACTTTACTACTTAAGAATGAATAAAAAATCGGTACAACTTATTTTAGAAGAATAAATCACCTGGTAAGCTTCAGCAGCATCTTTAAGTTTCTTCTCTTTGTCGGCAGCCAATTCTCGAAGGGTATTCCAATGTTTTTGTAAACTATCAATTCTTCCCTTGATGTCTGGTGATTCTGGCGGATTAGAGCTTAAGAGCTCCTGACCAGCTTCAATGACTTTATTAGATTTCGGAAGTCTTGCCTTCATTTCATCTAGAATAGCTTTGTGTTTCTGCTGAAGACTGATGACAGCGCGAAGGTCCTTAGCAGAAATACCCGTCTTACAAATTCTTTGTTTTTCAATGAGCCAAGCCTCCTCCTCTTCATGATCTTGTACGAATTGAAAGTAGCTCCTGGCGTCCTCAAGTTTCGCACGGCGTGCTTTGCTCTGCTTAATTAGTTTTGCGTACTCCTCGCCTAGTTTCTCAAGTCGGGCTTCCAGTACATTGTTCTCGCGAAGTCCCGCTGTGATATATTGTTGACCTTGTCGATTGAGTCTCTTGAGTGTCTCTCCCATAGAAGAAATTTGTGATTCTAATAAACTATGTTTCTGAAGGAGATCTTCAACAGCCAGAAGATGCAGACCGACATCACTTGATTGGAAGTTCTCTTCAAGATCTTTGATGGTGCTACTGATCGTGTCAATCTCTCTCAGCATGGCCATTAAGTTACTAAAGTTGCCCAAATTGACTTTGTGAGTGTCCAAAAGTTGCAGAAGCTTATTCCATGTATTCATTATCTCATCTGCTCTCTTCTTGATTCGATCTTTCCCATGATAATTTTCCTTTACTAAAGAGTCTGACATTGTGGTTAGCTGAGCACATCGCTCTTCCTATACGGCACACAGGTAATAAAAAACAGTTCATTTTATAACAACGCACATCAATTTTCCTTAAACATATCCAATTATTCCAACTCTTAATTAACTTTTATAAGAACTTTGATGCTAAAAAGATTTATACCAAACCTAGCCAGTTAGTCAAACTGAAATAAAGGTACAATTAAAGAAAATTAATATAACTCAACTCACCCTTGCAAGAATATCTGCACTGATTGCCTCGTGTTTCTTGAGCGTTGCCTCCACTTGGCCCAAATTGATACCATATCTGGGATCTGACAACACTTGGATCATATCCTTTAAATATCCTTCACGGAGAACACTCTTCTTCTCAAATCTGAATGCCAATTGTTCAAGGTGTGTCTGTCTAATTAGTTCTTCTCGTAGTGCAAGCTCTCGTTGATGCTCAGCCTTTTCTAAAGCCACCCACGCTTTCTCCACATCGTGAACTAACTGGCCTTCCGGTGGATTGTACAATGGTTGATTCAGTTCCTTCAACCGGGTATTAATATTAAAATAGTTTACTTCTATTTCACTTTTTTCATTGTACTTCGGGGGTTTCTCTATTGTTCTGTAGTCCTTGAATTGTTGCAGTTCTTTTTGAATCCCTTCCAGCGAATTTGGAAACTGGCGTTCGTTTAGCTTCTCAATCGTGATCCGGATCCATTCCAACAGAGTCGTCGTCAACTTCTCATATTTGTGTTTCAAATTATCTGCTTCCATTATTTGTCCAACGATCTAACAAACATTCAAATCGCATTAGTACCCTCCAGTATGTCCATTTAAAAAAGAAAACCATACATTAAGTCCAGAATTCCATTAACTTACATTGGCAATACGCCTTCCTCCCTTCATTTCATTTTTCATTCGAGCAAATGTGTGATAGTAGGAAGCGACATATGTGAGTACAGATTTCTCGTCAGGCTTTGCCGTGTCAATATCTAAAAAAATACAATTACAATGTTATTCCATCTTTTAAAGAATGACAAATACATAGCATTCACAATTACGTTAAGTAATACTAACGAAAGAATCATTAAAAGTCGAACTGACAACTTTATCTAAAATCCATAAATAGACATCTACAATTACATGAATTACAGTCTAAATGATTTCAAATTCTTAATACCTACGCAAGTAGCTAGTTGGTAAGTAATCATGTAAGTATAAGTATTGGACATTGTAGTTGTAACAAGATAAAACCGAAAATACTAATGGTAGGGTTCGTTTCATTGAAGCATAGTCTTCCTATTCATTTAAATCGTGAATATCATTCAGTTTACTCTTTAGGAAGGCTTCTAGGCTCCTGATAGATAATGATAAAATAATAAGCACCTTCAGCATCCAAAAGACGTGGGATGCCCAAATCTCTTTCTGCCACGTCGAAAGCATTGTTCAAGTTATCAATGTGCCGGGTAGGAACCAACGAGTCGAATTCAATCAAGTCAGGTCGATGGGCATGAATGAGAGCATTGAATCCCAAACCACTTCTCCAAGACCCTAAAACAAGAATAGAGAAACATCTTATATCCATTTACCATCCATCAGTCAATAGCATACACCACAACCACAATGCAACGCAAACGAATTTAATTATAAAATTACATAGTCCACACAAACTTTACTATAATACTTGCAAACTGCATACCAAATACCATTCTTTCATTTATTGCAAATTGCAAACACATGGAAAATAATATAAAAGAAAAACGTGTATACCTCTATACGAGTTATACTATAGAATGATTGTTTTGTTTAGTAGTAAACTAACAAAAAGAATGCATGCATGTTCTTCTTAGCTATATCTACTAATCATTGTATTACATCATTAAATTAATGTCAACGGCCAGTCAGTATTTCAGAAGAACATCACAATTAACGCCATTACATTAGCAATTCCCGTAGGTAAATTTTCGTTAATGTAGCAAAAGTACTAATATCGGTAAATAATATTTGTACGCATGCATGCGATCAGTTTGAAGTATGTACATTACATAGTACATACTACATACATACGCAAACAAGTCAGTGTTATATTATAATATGGTACGCACCAGTACGCACATACCTAATATAAATATAACTGCATCTTTTATGATGATGATGCCTGTAGCATGTATCTCTGGTCTGGTATTATGTGTGGCATTACAATTTGCATGCATAATAATAATTTAATGTTCGTTTGGTTGCATGTAGTTAAATATCTACACTACACTACGTACATTACATTACATACTGTAATGTCTTCAGTGTGTATACAACTTTATAATTGCAGATAATGGTTACAATTATGTATCTAGTATTATTATAATACATAGGTGTATGTATTACAAGATAAAATAAATATACTAAACCTGCATAGATGATAGAAGCAATCAAACTTAAAATGAAACGCAATTACTGATATTATGTTACAGTACCTGTAAAGTCTTGGATGTTGACTCCAGAATAGTCTTTTGTTTTCCGCTGGCACCAAAGCAAAAGGGCATCCTTGGCTGATTTCTTCTCACTACTTTCATTATCTTCGTCCTATTAAAATTAAAATTTTATTACATTTCTTAAATGTTGGAAAGTAGGAAATGCTATTCCATATAATCCCAAACATAATAACATCCCAAAAAACATAAGTACGTACATAAGTATACTATGGGTAAGTAGATACTTATATACCACATTTCCGAATAGTTATTGTCGTCTTATTGCCCTACGTTCAACATGAGTACTACCATATACATTTTATATGGTTTGTCATATCCAATTCTTATGAGAAAGCTCCATCTGGGTGTACCATACATTTCTGAATGCTAATAATATTAAATATTTCAGTTTATGGCCTAATATAAGAAATGATGGCATGTAAAATGTAAACGCACGAGTTGTTGTCCCTTTCTACTTTTACTCTCAGTATGCAATCCTAAGAAATTTTATGTAAGTATCCGTCATCCGTCCATTAACAAAAAGTACTTAGGCGAGCATACACGCTTAAACAGAGTCGTTCATCATACACCATTACAACTAATTCACACACAGTATGTAGATGTCAAGTCAGGGGTAGTTCTAATTGTTATTTATGCGTTTTCTCATCTGGTGGGTATACTATAACATGCATATTATAGCTATTCACAATTTACCAAAAGTAATAGTAAAATTTTTGGAAACTTTAATAAAATTTGCCCGAAGCTTAGTAAATATACTACTACATATCAGAACAGGTAGTTACGCATAATATCTGAATGAATCCAGTATAACATAGTATGTCTTATATCTTAATCTTAAAATCTCTTAAAGCCTCTTTGAAATTCTTCTCAAAATTCTCTACCTAATACAATTTTTCTGAGCATTAATTTACCTGTTGTGTTAACCTACGGCCTAGCCCTAAAATTAATAGACAGTGTAAATTGTAAGTAAGTAATACAATGTAGGTCTTATGAGTAATTCGTCGATTTAGACAACAACATAGCAGATACAAAAACGTTTGTGCAAAATAAATCGAATATGCCTACTAGGAATTATTGAGTAAAGGCATTGATTTGCGGACAGAATGTGTAGGAATTTTAGCAAATCACATTATCCTAATTGTACACAAGTATTGATAATTCCCTGCCCATAGTAAGCTTATTGGAAATAAGCAGTTTACGCTGTGTTTTAGAAACTAACGAGAACATACTACTGTTTTGTATTCTGTACCTTCGCAGAATTTCAAGTACCTATGCAGTTCATTGTGTGTGTGTATCTCTTTTAAATCTGACCTGCACAAAATTCATTCCTAGAAAATCAAAGTAATTCTTTAGCTTATATGTCTGTATGAATATTATCGTAGTTAAAGATAGTAGAAACAGTATTCGCTTTTTATCTAGGACAACGTAGCTATGTAGCCGTAGCCTCTATCATCGGAAAGTAGTGGTTTGTTCCTAAATTATCTATTTTCTTTTTTGCAATTATTTGCTGGATACTAAATCACATTTTATGCAATAAAACTATCTACGTTAGAATAACATACTCAGGTATCCCACTATACGATGATTATTTTCTTTCTTATATAAACTTGTTCTATAAAGTTGGTAAATCATACTAGTGTGGTATAAATGCGATAAATCTATCAAACCTAATAATAATGCTACGGGGAGTATGTTAGTGTCTATGTAGTATGTAGCATACATAGTATTAGTTTTGCTATCCAACTAAAACATGTAAGCTTGTAAATTGTAAGTATATGTAATGTAGCAGTTTCGATTTCTATTTAAGTGCGTCTGTTTCATCTCACTCAGTGTGTTATCCAATCTCTTCTGGGATTGTTATTATAACAACACACTTAAGTTACATATGTAGCTACTAGTAAGCACAAACTCAACTTCCCTAATATCATAATAAAATATTTTAGTATGCATGCATTCAGGCAGTAAGTAAAGAATATGAATTGCAAATGTTCCTAATCTCAACCATGATCTCATTCGTAGCCTATAGCCTGCCTGTCAAATAACGCAAATACATATAGATTGACACTGATAACTTCAGTAGATCAATGCCGCATTTTACGGCATTGCTAAATATTAAATAGAAATCTAATCCTAACTGACAACTAGTGCATACAGCTAAAGTCAACATACAACGTGAATTTTGACTTGATGGAGCTACATACTAACTCGCTTTGATATACCAGCCGAAATAGCAATTTACTTTTGTATCTACATAAGTATTTGTACTTACGGGGATGCTGAACCCTATAACGTGTCAATCAAAATTTAATTTCGTCTTTTCTGTGCCTGATTAATGTTGGAATTATTTATATACACACTGATGCGACCGAACTACATAATGCTGAAGATTATGTTAACTTGTATAGTAAGCAAACTTCTTTAAGGCTAAGGTTTTGCACACATGTTAAAATTCATTGCAGAATTAAAACCTGTGTTGTTTATGTTGCATGTTGGTATACCTATATAATTTTAGTAGCACTCCTATCTTTCCTAGTTTTCACATGAATATGAATTCAATATCATCAATTTCTGTTTGCCTAATTTGAAATTCAGGGTCTTGCAATTTTAGACCTTCACAGTGCTCTTACATAATATCTTGTTTTGCAAACAAAACGAACTTCAATTTTTAAACAAGCAAACAATAAAAATTATCTGCAACTTGAATAATAATTTACAACTAATACTAGGTGTATATCGACACAGCTTCCAAAGTACGAATTTCTTAGCGTAAGGTTACTACTTGTAGTTCTAGTAGGTAGCCGATACCTGGTAATTTGCATTCTACAGCCAAGACAAGTAAATGTCAGTAGTGCATACAAAAATATGAAAGTACCTCCACTCACTCCACTGTACAAAGTAAACACCATTTTGAACAGCACAATTTCTGTAAATGAAAATTAATTCTATATCATTGTCTCCGTAAATTGTAATCCTTGCAAAAATTCTATATAGTACTCTTAATCATATTTTAGTCCTGATGTCTTTACTGTAAATGACTACTTATTTTCGGCATCTACTGTTTATAAAATGAGTAGAAAAACATTCGGATTTTAAAAAGTACCAAGGAATTTTAATAGATTCAAGAGTATAATTTCCATAAGCTGTATTTCTCCCGATGTACATGACAATTATGATAGCAAAGGGTAACAAGTTAAAAAATTAATTTTTACAATCCGTATCACAAGGTGTAAAATGTAAAATCGTATTTATTACTGACAGTGATTAATAGGCAGCGTTTATTACATATTTATTGAGTTCTATGCATGCATAGTAAATTATATTATAGCATTGGGATGTGATATGTTAATGTAGAGAATAAGGAAATATTAAATGTATTGGATCGAGAATGTTAAGCGTACTGATACATCAGACATTGTTTGCGTAAATGGTAAATATATAATCTGTAAGTGGATTGAATTGATACTGTGATACATACTACACCTTTTTCTATACATATGTATAGGTGTAGTAGTAGTGTGTAGTCAGTACCACTTCACTGAACAGTCTAGTTTAGTTAAGTTTTGAGTGTTACTAGTCCGACGTATCAATTGATACGGAAAATCTCATCCTACTTGATATTCTATTCATTCTTCCTGATAATGATGACCCTTTGTCGTGTTCTATCTTCCTTTATGATTGTTGAATTCAGACTGTTGATTCTAGCTTGAACTATTGCTCCAGCACTAGCACTACATACTACGACTACGACTACACAACATAGCACTACTTACAACACAATTCATAATGTATTATGTAGTATATACATATTTGCAAATAACGTAGGTATTAACATTTTTACAACATGTGATACAATACGATGTGAGCGTAGTTGCCCGAAGGTATGTATCTCCTTTGCTTATCATTTAGCATTACTATTCCTTACATTTTATATTACACGCTCTTCAAAACTCCAAACTTGCATGCATATTCCACTATAAAACACCAGTATCATATCCACTATGTATCCCTTAAAACCACGATATGCTATGCCATGATGCCACGGTTATTCTCTGCGTTACCTGCCGGCTTTAGGGAAAACGCAGATAGGCTTTCCTATCAAAACCTAATCTCACTATTCTCTTCTTTAATTTCTATTCGTCCCAACATTTACTTATGCTTACGTTTATGTACCTACATACATTTACGTTGTAAAATGGCAATTCAGTAATTCAGGTTTTTTTGCTTTCTTATACAAGATGCAATAGTAATATGTATACACAAAACTGTTATAGTGAGCAAACGCTCCTACATATTATACTATTAGCGTAACAACCATTTTACAATCCCAAACTGGACATCCATCTAAATCTAATAGTACAACTATCAGTAACATTGATTTTTTGCTAATAAAATCTGACCTGTTAGAAATGCTGACAAAGTATTTTATAGGAATTTTCTACTATCTTAACGATACTGCAAGACCAAGACCAGGCCAGGCCAGGTTTTATCGGATGGACAATGTACAGGTCAAGTCAACCAGAAAAGAAACACAAACACGATAGTCCAGCAAGTCAGACAAACCAATGCAAAGAAAAACAAGCTGATGAAGAAGATTTTATTGTAAAGATACACTGACTGACTGAATTTGAGAAATAACAAAAAATAGGTTTATATTATACCGGTTTGTATAAGTAACTACGACTGCCTAGCCATTGTCCAGTTCAGTAAATTCATTGCATATAACATATAGATAGGATATCTTTCTTTATGTACAGATATTTGTATACAGATATGCCTACTAATATCAATCCTCATAAAATAATTGCAGTATTACCTTGTTTTGTCTGAGGATATAATTATGTACTATATGTGTATGTGTACATACATTGTCTACTTGATTATATAGTTACATACACTTTAATATGCGTATGTCTGTATGTGTGTGCTTTATTAAAAGTATAACTTTAGGATGCTACTATATCATAAAATCATAATGTAATGTGCACTGCACCATTATTAGCTAACTAGAGTTGCCTTCTAGAATGCAAATAAAGGTTAAGCAATAAACCGTAGTTCATAATTCATAACAATGTTGATTCAACTACATCAATTTGCTTCTTTCTGTGTTTCTACATAATCAACGAATTGTGATTTTTTGGCAAGACTGCATTGAACTGTTAAAATGGTTTTTGTTAAACTGTCTATTAAACCAAAACTATTTTAATTGTAAACAAAGTGGTTATCTATCTGACAAGAAATATCAGTATATATGCGCATACCCATCTACAGTAGACAAATTATTTTGAAAACAGTGTAGACGATGCAAAATCTGCTCCTACTGAAGGTATAAAAATATATTGTATAGTATTAAATGCACACTGGACGTCGGACGTGTTTACATCTTAGGACTTAGGGTGTTCTTAAGTACTAAATATTAGATATAGTAAAATGAAGAAAAGCAACGCAAGAAAATCCTCCAATAGAAAAATACAAGAGTAAAGCAAACAAATTATACATATTTGGCCTGTCAGTAGCAGTAGAGTAGCACTGGAGATGTTTACTTACTTCTTACTTGAAGCTGAACATACAACTATGTCTGTAAGCCCTAGTTTGTGTAAGGGAGCCTAACTTGCCTAACATTTTTTAAATAGAAATCACATACTATCACAACTGTAGTACTGATAGGCAGTGGTTAAGTACACTTAGAAAGAACTTTGTCACATTGTACATAACTAACATGTCATCTTCAGAATGTATTTTAAATGTATATCAACATTTCCAGAATTACAACATCAAGTACACATAATACATACTCATAGTACCCACTCACAGAATTAATTAATCTATCATGTATGTACACATTGTATATTGCATTGTATTTAGAAACCCATGTACCTAGCTGTATTATCGGTACAATTAAAACATACCTCAACATTAACATAAGTATACATTGGCATTTTAGCATTTGGCCCTACCCAAAAGTTTACTGTTAAGATAGATTTGACTCAAATTATATTTTTAATACGCAATATAAGTTTAGGGAGAATATTTGGAGAAAACTTGTATCGCAAGCAAAGTAGTTGTAGTGTGTAGTTGTTTAGTTTATATTGTATATACACAGAGAGTGTGTACGCATGTGAATATAAGTAAGTGTTAAGAACCGAGAAGAGGGATTGTGTTGTGGTTGCTGATTGTTGAAAAGAATGATGGACTCTTCTTTTACTTACAATAGAATTCTAACGTACCTATGCACTGCAATTGCACTGTGTTTGATATACAAGTTCTTTCTGCTTCTAAGCATATGATTTTATAATACAGTATTTAATCCTAATAGTTTTACGAACAAGCACAGTATAAGCAACATTAACAATAAATATATACCTAGTCGGAACACTATTCTATAGAAACCTATACCGTTCGTTATAATATCGTTATCTGTTTTAAGGATAGGCGATAGGCTTAGGTTAGGTAGCGTAGGTACGTAGGTAGGCAGTCTGTGTGCTTCACATACTCATACTCATCCCAACTAAACGAAAACCAACTCATCTTCAAATTAACTACAGGGTTCTCCATAAAAGTTTTTATTGCATTTTCAATGAAAGAGTAGCAGGTATAAGAAGGAGGAAAGGATCCCATTATTTAGCCACGGACCTTTTACTTTGTTGCTGAAATTGATGCTGCATGGCAATAAAAAACTGGCACGCATCCTTACATTGCACAAACTGGTCCTCCTGCTTGCCTAAAGTGTCATGTTTACTCTTAATTTCGAAACTAGTACCTACTAGAAGGAGTGAAATTGGAGCTAAGAACTTAAAATTCTATTGTTTGTTTAGGCGTATAAATGGAAAACCCTATACACAATCTATAGAGACCACGCAGAGACAGCATAACAGCTTCCATTTCCATTTGAGATGGGCCAATAGTCAAAAGTCTTGGAGCCGTTTTTTTGTAGTCTCTGTGTGTACTTAGGCATAATACTATACACACAGAGATGACACATGCATACATAATGGACAGACTGATGATACCAAATTCCTTTTGGTTCCTGAGTTCTTGTTAAAAAGCAAATAACTACATTCATTCTCTGATTTCCCTTCCTAAATGAATACTAATGGTTAATGTGTCAATGACAAAATTCTTTCATTTTTGGACATTCTGCGAATACTGCGTTGCGTTACTTACATCTATATCGTCTACAGTCTACACACAGTAAGAAATACTACGAAACATTAAACTTTTATTAAGTCATGTAATTATTCGGTTTCTTTGGGTTTACCAGGTTTGCCACAACGAACACAATATTTGTTAACATCCGGGAAACGTCAATTGCTATTTTTGCATGCATGAATTTTTCAAAACTTCAATTAACTTCCTAAATTATCTGTAAAAGGGAAAACATTGGCAGTATTAACAAAAAGATCCTTCATTTCTCGCTAGTGAAAATGAAACGACCAGAAATGCAAACTTTAGAAACATTTTCATGTCTACTATCCACAGAGATATATTATACATCCTGTTTTTTCCCTCCTCTTTCTTCATTCTACCGTCCAGTACATTCTTAGTTCTATTCTACCCTGTTCAGACAGTACGAGCACATCAATCGGATCCTCACATGGACTGAAAGAAAATGGTTTTCCTGTCCACACTGTCTATCCAAGATATATGGAATGGACTACTTATATGGTACATAGGAAGGTAAAAATAATACATGATCCAGGAAAGGAACGAAACTTCTTGGAAGTTCAGTCATCTGAACTAAGATGAAGAGACTCAACTTTGAAGAGAGAGTTCGGTAACAAATTTTTTGTGTTGTAGAGTGTAGACTGTCTTCAGAGTAATGTAAAATGTAATGTTATTTCTGCTTGAGGAAAACAGTGAACACATACAACCCCACCCCGTCCCGTCGTAGTGAAAAAATCTTTCACATCACATACATTACTTACACATTCCAGTCTTGTGTACTGTACAAGTGTACTAGAGACTAGAGTAAAGTGTAGAGAAAGAGTGTTAAGACAAAGAAGCAGCTAAAGACTTCACAAACTTCTTTTACTTACAAAACAAAACATACAACCATTACGTAGTCAAACAGTAATAATAATACTATGTGTGTAAGTGAGTGTCTATTATAGTGAAACGACATTCAATTATATACTATATAGGTATAGGACCACGGGTCGCATCACATACATCCCATTAAATCGTAAAATCACTTCTTTTTTACGTAGGCTATAGGCACATAACATCGTCAGGAAAAGGCAAAAAGGATCCGTTTGGTTTAATGCTTCTACTTACTTTACTCCAGCGTAAAAGTAACAATTTTATACTGAAGAACAAAATAAAGCGTCAGTCCAGCATATGTTTAGATTATACAGTGTCCCAACATGACATATTCGTCCATAATTCACAACGCGCCCAATATTTGCTACCAAATGGAAATAAATGTGACTAAATTCATGTATTTCCTTTTATATGGTACACAATAATTTTAATAACTCTGAAAAGCAATCCATCGTTTGATGCTACGTTTGATATTCATTTACTTAAAGGTTCTGCCTGTGTTCTTTACTTTCTCTATGACATTTAAGGATATTTAAGTAGCAATGATGACATGATGAACTCCTCTGCAAGTCCAGTCTTTCGTAAAAATAATCTTGACTTTTGCTATATAAGTATGAACTGTTTGCTTGGTCAACTATTTAATATTTGCTTCTCCCTCATGTTTACACAAAGATGTTAACTACTACTGAAGGACAAGCGGACAAATACAACTTTATGATGAAAAACAACTATTTGTTTTAAAAGCAAAAGTTTTTCTGTCTTGTGCACTCGAGAGTAAGGTCAAGTTCATGCGTGGGTGTTATTACAATTCGTGATGCTTACCAAATACATCTTTCAGCACAGATGGTTTAATCCTACTTTGTAAGCTAAGTAAAGCCAAGCAAAGTACAACAGCACAAGAGATAAATGCAATATTCAATACCTAACGATGTGAATCGTTATCTCCGCTCCTCGTGCAAGTTAGTTTAGTCAACTTAAAGGTTGTTCACGCTTTACATAATATATAATATACTTTCATGCATACACAATGTCCACTCCTGGTTTATTAATTCGTCTTCATCAAATAATATGCACATATGGACATGGGGTCTTGTCTTACATGAAAATGTTTCATATGTACATAAGTAACTGTAAGTATTGATTAGTGGATTGGATAATACTTACTGTGCTACGATTATGTATGCAGCTTTTGCAGAGAATTTTAAGATTTTATAGGTGTAAAGTTCTTTCAAAATTCTAAAAGTACGTCCTTGGACTTTTATACTTTCAAACTTTAGTCATGAGATGTTCACGATAGTACTTATTATTTCTAGCTTTGGCATACTTGTATACTTACACGTGAAAAAATTCCAAAATTCTACTATACCTGTCATTTACTTATCCGTGTTACATCTAAAAGCCTTTATCTATGTACTACTTATGTTTTGCGTGGTTGTCAATAAGTATTACCTGTTTAGCTTAACATTTAAATAGAATTTTAAAATATCGAGGTACCTAGTTAAACTTGCTTCACGTCACACTTTACATTTTACGTAGGCTGATAACTGAGGTAACTATTCCATTATTGTGTAAGCTATACATGCAAAATAGTCTACATTACAATTAAGTAGGACCTACTGCAATTAATCACGCATGATGATAATTTTTAAGCCTTGTCGCAAATGGAGATAAGGTTTGTTACGTTGGTTTGCTTTGCTTGTTATTTCAATAACAATCTACCTACATTCCTCCTTGTTTCAACTACAGACTACCACTCAAAGGTAAAAAATCATAAAATTAATCTAGTGAAAATACATTGCATACAAATTCTGCCCGAGCTAAATTACAGAAATGTACATGGACGGACAGAATGTGCTAACACATAAGCCATGTCTAAAAGACCATCGTCATAAGACAGCCAGCGGGTAAAGAAAAAGAAAAACGATGAACTCATCTCACTTTTCAATGCACTTAAGCTGATTCCCCTCTTACTCACTTTGAAGATCACGGCCACCAGACATTAAAGTAAAGCATGTTCAATGTCAAGTATGTCACTTCATTTCATATTAATAAAGAACTCGAAATGGAATCACTATTGAGTATTATAATATATATCCAAGTTATTTGTACTATAGACATAGACTCCCTTATATAAATTGCATGCCTATAGGTTATGCTCAAGACTACAAGTACACGCTATAATGTATAATAAGTTACATAATATTTCCATGTACCTATATAGTATTATGCACGCTTGGTGTACTTGTTTATACTTATATTATTGTATAATAATATTTCGTCCACTCCTTTTCTTAGAAGCCGGCTTATAAGGAAAGATCATTTCATCATGCTAATCCAACTCAATTTTGCTTCAGTAACTTTAGTGCTATGCTATTGTGAGGAGTGGACAGCAATCAACAGCTATCATCAAAACAGAAAATTTCAAGTTCAGGATTCAACTCACGAGTCCTCAAGTATTATTCAAAAAGAAAAGAAAATTCATGCATATTACGATTATACATGCATACTATAATGCAACAGAATAGAAAGATAAGCAACGAATTATTTGCACACCTACTTATGCCAACTTCATCTTTAAAATTCTAGATGCTTTAAGATTTGCATGGCAAACATTATTATTAACATTGACTAGTATTGCTTATACTATACCTACTTCTTATTACGTATATTTTGTTATCTATCTCACAGAACACTAGTGTACTAGTATTTACTATAGTATAGATTTCAGGAGATAAACATACTATGTTTTGGGATGTTATTTGTAGATGTACGAATACTTGTGACCTAATGCAAATAAAGCTACAGAAAGATAATTTCAATATTTTACTTACCACATCGATTTCGATCTCTTGAATTTGGAATCGAAGAATTATGGTCCATATAAGACCAAGAATTAACCTAGGATTTCCATCGACGATATCCTCAGCACCAATACTCTCCAATCGAACCTAAAATAGTAAAATTATGAGTAATTCAGTAGTAAAAAATAGACATTTTAAAAACAATTTTTGACACATAAAACTTATGCTACAGAATGAATGAATTGAAAATATCTCGCTCGATTATATGCGAATTATTTTTACATTCACAGACTTCTTTAGAGCATACATTAAAACACTAGTACGTTGTTGCTAATTATGCTAATCAATAATTCAATATGTGTGTTCCGTCAAAAAGTTGCATGCACATTGACATTGGTAGTAGACACTTGCAATCACCTTATAAGTTCGTTAAAAACAATCAGATTATGAGAAAAGTAAATGTTTGTGATATGTACAAGTAAAGTATCATGTTTATAATGTTTATACTTATTGTCAGATCAGAGGGAATGAATGTATATCTGTAATTCGTATACACTATATACGCTACGCTGTATTAAAAATACAAAATTGTATTACTGATTTCAAGTATAAAAGTAGGCACATAAATAAGGAACATTTTTACAACAAAGTACTATCATCATCATGTGATATCTAACTTTCTACTTCTACTATGCGACAGGATCAGGAAACTAAGGGATTATATATTCTGACTTAGGTTGACATGGTCTTATTTACAGTAGTTGTTTCAGATAACGGTTATATCACTTTATAAATAAAGTAACATAACATTACCATGATTTACAATATCACCTTAAATTCCTCAAAATACGTAAAATATTAAAGTAGACAAACCTTTGTGTGAAGAAATGCTAAGCTCTTGTTGACATTTTCTATTTTGTGGACACGCATCCTTCCACTGTTTGGCTTGCCCAATTTTTCCCCGGAGATGATTTCGAGAAGTTTCAAAAGCTTTCTTCCATCGGCAAGGTCCTGAAACAAATCTTCGACTTCCATACGAGCCTAATAAAAAATTTAAATCTTAATTAGTCTTGGATTTCATAACTGAGTTTCATGTCACATATTCCGCACAAATATTATGTAATTTAACTATATATTTATATGAATTTCTTGTGTATAGGTAAACGGTTGTAAAAAATTGTTAAGTATTTTAAATAGTAGGATGACCCAGTAGACCAACCAGAAGAGAACCGTACCAGATCGCAATCATAAGTAATACTAATATTCTTAATATTATTTATTATTACATTTTTCTATAGAATGCAAAGGCTTGTCTATGGAGGACCCTTTTTCTTTTGCATATTGGTACCACAAAGTACTACTTATGTTTAGTTAGTACATATTTGCACTACTCCAAACTATTGAAATTAGAAATGTACTAAACATAACATAATAATATATTGAAATTAGAAGTTATCAAAATAAATTAGTGGAAGATGATGTACAGTATGTTTACTTTTTACTTTAAAGTATTATCCTTTTCGTTCATTGTTGTGCACGTTTTCCCATATTTCATTTTTGGGGATTGGCAACAAAAGGGGGGAACGTAATGTTGGTGATCATTTTGTCCCTAAGTGCCAATATATTGTAAAATTAAATATCCATAGCATTGCCACTATTCATTTATACTACTTGTCCTTCAGCAAACCTGAAAAGGTGATAACCACCCTGGTTTGGTATATATATGAATAAAATATATATGCCATGTTCCTAGTCTGTAGTAGATGCCACTCAACCGGGGAAGCTACTACGGAAGCTTTCGTTTCTTCAGAATTCATTTATTTATGTATTTATTAATTCATAATCATTCTGTGTTTATTCCCCTTGTGTACTATTCTACTTTCCTCCTCCTCCGATAATAATATTATTGTCTCGGTTCCTGTTCATCTTTCTTGCTAGTATATGAATACAAGCATACCTTCAGACTTCAGACCCTCGTCATGTACAGTTACAAATACCACACCACAAGCCTTATTTACTATTCTCCTTTCACTCAACAGAAAGACAACCCTAAACAACGTATCTATATAATGTAGTCATCCAGTTTCAAAGAAGAACCCTTTTAGTTAGAATAAACTCAGGCAGGAAGGAACCGACAGGAGAGTTCATTCACGACATAACTCACAAGCAAAATGAGACGGTATAGTTTCTGAATATTGTATTATATAAACAACGCAATTCATAAGTAGCCAGTCTTGTGTACATCCTCATTATTGCAATGCAGATGCAGGGCTTCATCTATATATTATAATGCATCCCTTTACTTTTACTACAAAATGTTATATTACTAATATTACTATCGCTTGTTATATGCCTCCTACACCTACATCCAAACTAAATCTATCTGTTCACATAGCATAGGTAGTATAGGTTCACGTACTGAAATTCTTTATAATACTACTGTTTGTAGTGTTACAATTGTTATTTTATTATTTGCAGCTCTTGCCTTATCTGCAATATATAGTTTGTATACAATATATTCATCACTACTACGGCAGTGTTTGAGAATATCGCATCGGCATGTAGTTGGCTTACTGCTCGAAATTTTTCTAGATTTCAAGTGAAGATTATTTATGATGTGTAATGTGCAACGCCTTAAAATGTGCAATTCTCAAAAGGAGTAAAAGTGCTGACGATTAGACAGAATGGAGCTTACGCAGCTTTTCCCATGTGTTGCAATGAAATTTTTTTTTATTGCTGCATAAGGATATCCGTCTTATGTATGTAGACAGAAGTACCTTATACACAATAAAATATAACAGACAAATTGCATTGTATATTGCTATTAATTTGTATGCAAGTAGTAAGAAGAATTCAATGAAAGGTACGACCTGCCAAGGAATTATCAACCTGCATTATCTTTCCGGAAAAGTGTTTTGATTTTTCTAATTTTCCCACGTTATTGCATTGTTCTACTTATTCTTCATACATAATATACTTTTCTGCATACCTATTAAAAGTGGCAAAATAATAAGTGTAGGTGGTAAATATAATATCTATTTACCTGAAATACTATGTTTACACTACACCTACTTCTGAATGCAGGAAAGTGAGTAAAGTAGTAAGTAGTAGGTAATTAAATTATCTGTACCTACGATTAATTGCTTCATTCATCAATCACAGCTTCCCTATCGCTGCGTGTGACCTAGAATAATGAGTACTGTCAACTCAATTGCCAATAATATTTAACAATATGCAAGTGAACATTGTAGTACACAAATAAATAGCAAATTCTCATCCTACACAAGAAATGTATATCTGCAATCTGCGGATATACGATACCATGTCGCTATATGACACTTTCTGTCCTGTGCTTTATAATTGCATTTAAGGTCTAAAAATAATTGAATCGATCAAAGCAATATCAGACAGACAGAATGGCATGACATCAATTTACTGTACCGTGTATTTAAGCGTAGCTAATGCTATTTAATAAATATTATTCTCAGTGTGTCTTGTGCCTCCTTACGCCTACGTAAAATAGCATTTACTACTTCATCTCCATTGTAGTAAAATGTAGAAATGTTAAAACTGAAGTTTGCAGTTTGCATGTCATGTCAGCCAGTAAATAGATATTAACTAAATATACGTGCGCAAAATACAGATATTATAGTATCTAGAGTCGGAGTACACACCTCGTAGACGTGTAGGGACGGCAAACTCACATTCACATGATTAGGATCAAATAGAATATAATAGCCTAGCAAAATCATAAGTTACTGCTTACTACTTTACTTTTACTTCCTAGGTATATACTAAAACTAAGAAATATAAGGATATGGGAGCATTACGCATAGAATTCAGAGAATCATAGTCTAGTTAGTGTATAGTGTATACTACAAAGAACTCCCAATCCTAATATCCTTCCATGGCATGAGATCTTTCTACACACAGGAGAAATATTGACTGCTGTGTTTGTAGTTTGTGGAACTGGTATGGTATTACGGTATGGTAGTCGTAAAATAACGCAAAGAAGATCTGAACTGAACAGAACACCCTTCGCTGCCTGCAAAATAATTTCGACCTTCCAACTGCGTTGTGTTGTCGTTCAGTGTCGGAAACGAGCACGAGACCGAAAAGAGGGGAAGAGGGTGAAACTTTTCTTGGCTCGACTTGAAAATAAATGCTTTGCTCTACGCACAAGAGTCTTTATATACGAATTCTCATGTGAAACTCCGGCATCTATATACTTGTACAGACCCTTATTGCATTATATGTATATGTATATATATATATCCATCCACGCACTTAGCTATACAAATCGCCAAAAATCTACAGTATAAGGGATGGGTGGGTTGTTGAAATACATAGATTGAATAGGACTAGACAGACGACGCTCCAGATACCTAACCAGATGCATACCAACCAAGCAGAAGGAAGAAGAGTAAAGCAAAGATTCTCAATTGAAGAACCGAGGATTCGGTTAGCAAGTTTTCCCAGTCAGACCAGACCACTTATAATCTACAAATATCTACTAAGCTACACATTCTCCTTTTACGCACAATATAACTATGTATACAATGACAATACGATATATAATTCAACAACGTTTGTGGATTTAAATTTAAGTCCTGAATCTGTCCTAACTATAGGCAAGGATTGTCTCTCACTACATTGCATTTTACATATAGTAAGAAGTTTAGAGACGGAAGAACTTTTGCTTATTCTACAGCACCGGAGCCAAAAGATGAAACTGCTCAGGGTTGACTTTGACTTGATTTCCTTTAATGCGAATTCCATACGAAAGTGCGTCATTTCATTCCATTAGCGAGCATTGTTCTTAAGAGTAATGAATACCAATTGCATCTTAAGGCGAACTTATAAGGCAGCAGATTCCTTTTAAAGGTCTTAAGTCTTTACAAACTTTACATGAAGCCATTATAAAGAAATAACGCACCTTGGAATGGCCTATCTATCTTGTACTTGTAAAAGTAATTGAAACTTGGTTAGATATCTATCTATTATATATAAGTTTTTAACACACAATTTGTGTATCCTATGAATCACGGAATAATTTAGTTTTGTATAGCATCATAGAATCATAGGTACATATAAGTACATAGCTATGTTATACAAAAACCTGGTTTTGGTATGGCATGACATGGCTGCCCAAGAATGCATAGAAGCGGTTTTAGTTTATTTCTCATCTATATCGTTGTCTTGCATGCACTTTCATGATAAACTTCCTCAGATAATAGACTGCATAGATTAAAGATTACCTTCGGGTGTTAGTGTTTGGTTCTGCAATACTGTATACATAATACATACTTAACCCAAGTCTATACAACAGAACACTGCATCTTTAATGACATGTTGAGATTTGCATAATCAGTCAAACTTATTCCGGCCTGCGACTGGACTGACTCGACAGAAATGTCTGAACTTCACTTCGTCGTGTTGTCAATATACAGTAACTAGATATTTTATTACGTACAGTACTAGGACACCATATTCCCTATATACTACTACGTATATTCTTCTTTTCCTTCACTAATTTCAATCTCACCTTCAACCATAGACACAGAATAGAGTTAGTCAATGGAAAATATAATCAGAATATACGTTTAATAGGAAAACTAGAAGAGCTGAGCAATCCTAGATTTACATGATAAATAAACTAAACTCAAAAGTAGGTTTCTTATGTAGTAATGTAAGCAAGCTTGTGTTTTTGTGTTGTGTTAGTTAAGTTAGTTTGTAGTTATGAAGAAAGCCATTGTGCATAGTTGTCAATTTATACCATTAGTCTAAACTAAAGAAAGACGACATGAAATACTTCTGTCAAGTTATACAGTACACATAATAAGTATAATAGCAAAATAGTAGTCAGACTAGTCACACGCCACTAGGCAAGCAGGACGAAAGAACTAAGAACGAAGATAATGTGATGGAATCGGGAACTTGGATTCTCTCACTCACTCACTCGACAGCAAAACAATCATGGGAATTTACTTTATTTACAAGCTAGACATTTTGGAGCACCCAATTCCATCAAAGAATGGCATTGATGGCATGCTGACTTATATTGGATTACATTGCATTGCGATATTACTCTACAATGTTACAATAATTAAGCCCATGCTCTGCAACAAAAACATTACAGTTGGAGTTGAGACGCATTAAGTTTCTTTTGTAACTTTGTAAGTCAATAGTAAGAAAGACGTTATCATGATAATTGGTATAAATATTGTATATACGGTTGTAATGGAATATTGAATGCAACGTAAACTTACGCTTTGTTCTATTTATGTACATACTATATCGTGTTCGTTCAATCTACATTAACAATAATCCTAGTCGTGGTTACGTTTTAACGCAAAACGTATGAGCATGCATCCATAATCCATTAAATGTTGCATAATAAGTATAATATACCTAAGCAATATAAATATACAATATACTTTCCTTATTTTAAGAATAAAAATCCAAACACCTCACGTAAGTGAAGTACAGCAACTTACAATTTGTACCTCTTTTCTTTAGTTTTCCTTTACAGTGTTAATGTTACACATCTAGAGTAATAATAGAACTGAAAAATTGTTTATCATTATTGACAAGAAAACATGAAAATCTAAATAACGTTGCCAATATTTCTTCTGATGTGAGTTGGCAGTGTCAACTTGACACTTGGTTACATACAGTTTTAGTTTACCGTTAACACAAAATACAGACACAAACAATTACAATTACAACATAACATGTATATTGATCTGTGAAATATTGGTTGTGCAGAAATAATACATAGATCATTAATTTATGCATAATTCCTCCCTATTGCCAATTGCCATAAAGTATAGTGCATCATAGTATACATACAAAATATTTAGGTAAGTAGCAAAATGAATGGACTTCTATTTTTTAGCCTTACTAAAGCTGCATAGTAAATTAATATGCATGTTAGACTTAAAGAATTACACCCGACCACGACTCTCCTTCCTCCTACGCAACACATATAAGACTTAAGACGGTATATCCAAGAACCTCGTTAAGAAACTGTGTGCTATACTTATCTACAGTTTTATTACCAATTTATTTCTTGTTAGTTTGGTTTACTATAATATAATACGTAAGATAAGCTAAACAAACCCAGCATTCGTATATAGCTCAACAACCGTACAAACAAACTGAAATGTAAAAATAACAAATAACAACGCATATCATCAGAAAAAAATCTTCCCCATCATCATTTTCATATTATTATGCATGCAATGCACTTTAGCTCCTTCGTCCAAACTTCAAAAGCCTCTTAGCTTAACTTCCTACAAACAAAACCCAACCCCCAACAGCACAGCACCAGTCAGTACTCCCATAATTATATCTACCCGCTGCGAGATATTTCTAACAATCAAGTTTAGAATTAATCTAATCTAGCTAAACTTACACTAAAAGTCAATAAAACAATGTCAGTCCCAGTTGGTGAAAATCTGAATACAAACATAAACCATTTCTAACTCCACTCCAGTGAACAGAACAGCGTATGTACGTAAAGCTGTATTTTGTATACAAATCTAACAAGAGAAACCCCGACCCAAAGGGAAATAAAGACAACGTACCCTACTTATGTACATATCTCCTTCAATAAGAGTTAGTTAGGGAAGTTCCCTTAATACGAAACTGAAGATGATGCCAACTTCAATTTACATAATACATTATTTTTCTTTCATTTGTAATATTCCCACCCACTTATGATTTGATCTCTACTCTACTATCTACTCCACTCAACAGCAGCAAGTTGAGTGGAGATTCGAGCTCATAATCAACTCTCAGAGCTACACAAACCAAGAAGAATCAAGCCAATTACAACTTTGGTTGTTGTACGTATATTTATTCCTCCCAAAAACAAACTCAGAGCTAGAGAGCCACATGCCACACCATGATATCAAGACAACAACCACAACTAAACAAAGTAACACCCTAGTTTTATTATTATTCATGCCTATAACCGCTGCCTAACCCAGTAGGATTTAGGATTCCATTACCATATGCATCGAATCAAAATCTTGGTAAAGGAAGCCTGTAAGCCTATTTCCCTCTATTAGCTTAACAATCGGTCAAACACACAATCAGAAAGATCTACAGAAGTGATGAGTTTTTTGGACTTTGAATTGCAGAAACGTAATCCATCATACTACATACTACCCAATTAGACTTTAAAATAGCCAAAAGTCTCCAAATTGTTATAACTACTATGAAGTACTGTATAACTCGAGGTGTAACAGCATACTGAAAGATTGGCATACAAAATACTAAATCGCTTTTAAGAGAAGACGTTATAATTACTGGTAAGATTGTAAGGTCTAAAAGTTTAAAGGCACAATTAGCACAAGTATGCTTGTATTAATATTTACTACTTGACAAGTATTTCTCACTTCAGTACAGAAAGAAACACACTGAATCTTACACCAGTAAGGCTAATAACAATAACTGCTAGTAAAGGTGTAAGTAAATGCCAACTGGCCAACTCCTAATACATAGCTGATGTAAATATAATACACTCTGATAATTGGAACCTTTCTCTAATTATTACTTGCCAAGTGCCAACACATAACATAACAACTGACAACAAGCTGTTAAAGCAGTTAAAAAATTAACTATCTCATTTGCATTGTTTGCTTGTACTACTTCTGCATCGCATTCCATTTCTCCAATACTATACACTGCACGTTACAATATATACCGTACCTGATTTAGAATAACGCTACTATAAGAATTAAGTTAAATAAATGACTGAATTTTGTGGACAAATTAAAATATCAAGTCGTAAGTAAAATGCCTTGACTGCTACAATGCTACTTCTTTCCGAGCTACCAGCAATATGCAGCACCGAACCGACATGTTTAGTGAACATGCAAATTACAAATTATTAATCACACGTCACACAGTATACTTAATTATTAGTATTATTAGTACTAGTATTTACGACCTTGTGTTCAAGTAGAATAGAATTGCTAACCAATATACCTGTTGTGTTCGGTATTAAATTAACAATACTACAATTACACCTCTAGTTTAAACCTCGCTTATACCTATCGGTACTCCTATACATTCCACAAAGATAATTTTATCTGTTGCTATGTTTAGGTCTTGGTATGCAATGTATTCTATACATACTATACAAAATCATGTCATGCTGTGCCATCACACCATCGTCATTATAAATTACCGTACCGTACTAACATGACGAATGATGAACAACAGATGACAATGTGATTAGCCACACCAAAACAACCAAAAGGCAGGATGAAAAATTCGCGTCCAAATAAAATTCTGTTCTGTAGCCTACAGCCAATTAATCTACGGAACATGCGGACTGTCAGTCGGAATCGGCATGTCCTGTGTGATCTCATCGCACACTCATACATACTATATATAATAGCATACAGCCAATTTAAATGACATTATTTACATCTCTGTTTTATTATTACCATAACCAATCTGTGCGGTAAAACTGTACTTCGATCAGTCGGTGCTGTAGAATGTTTGCACACATTAAAGGAAACACTTGTTATTAAATTCCATGTCACTATCAGAAGAAGGATCGGTACAGCATTAACATGGAAGGCAAAACAGGGTATCGAAATAGAAACTACCTATAAATGTTAGGTCTCGGGGTTTAACTACAATATTATAGGGATTAGTGGATTAGACTCTCGCATCGACTCTTTCAATATAAAATTCCAACAAATAAGGAAGATGAATGTCTACAAAAGTGGAACAGCAATAAATTATAACACTAATTACCAGTTTGATTTACATAAATTCATCATGGTAATTTAATGAATTGAACTTTATTCACATGCAACAGTAAATTAACTACCTTTAATTACAGTGTCTACACAAAGAGTGCACATGAATGCTATGGGTTTCATCAGGTCCCTGAATCAGGTGTAAATATAACATGCGATGTTTCACCCAAGGCAGATTCCATTTAAAATATTTGGGATTGGTATTATTTAGATGGTGATGCAAGAACTCCCACATCTGTCATGATGTAACAAAATTATCCGCCAACCGCGAATGTCAACTTTGGAACACAACGTTAAATGTCGTGTTAAAATGCTAAAGAAGGGAGGACAAAATCTGCATAACATAGTAATAATACCTTTCTTTCTCACCATTCTTCTTAAAGAAACTGTAAAGGGTTGAACCGGGTTTCCCCGAGTTTCCATAGCCCCCTGGGCTAAGCTTGCACTAATTTCCCTATAAATGCATA
>JAQFYC010000454.1:0-56222 GCA_034694165.1 Tomocerus mixtus
AATGAAATCAAAATTACCGCACGTTCAATATGAACAGATGCGAATCAAGCGCGCGTCCGTCTGATTCATATTCTAACTATTGAGTCCTCCTTAAGCGAAATTGAATTAATCAACAATGGGCACAAAATTATGTTGTAGCGGAATATAGGGGATTGCATATTATGTTTGTCTATTACTTAAGAATGCTATTATTTGCATTTCTTTCTTTATCTTGTTTAGTGACAGTGTCATGAAATAATCGTAATATTGTCTCCGTGATATTACTGCATAGGATTGATTACCTAACCTACTTCATAATATTGCATTCGCGTCAAACCGTATATATCGGTTTGTGGTTTAGGTTTCATCTCTTAAGTAAGTAAAAAACTGGTAAGGATGCATTAGATGCACCCATGTGCCATAGAAATAGGTAAAAATTGATGCTTTTGGCAGAAAATCATTAGGCAAAGTTAGATGAAGCTAAGAAGTCCACGTAGCCATGTCATGCCATGCTAGGCAGGTATATTTCATATTAAATAGGGAGTGAGAGACGGCATGAGGCTTTTATTGCATGAGCCGTGAGATTTCATACGGTTTTTATCACCCTTGTAGACATAATTACGAGCTGACGCCATCAGGGCACCCAAAATCACTTGTGAAAGAACATTTTCAGGTGCATTTGCATTTTATGAGAAAACGAGCAAGCCAAAAACCAAACCTCCTTTCTTTTGTCAACCAAACTCAAAAGAATTGCAAAGGAAGAGCAGAGAAGAGAATAGGTCCATAAGTCACCTCACACACATCACATCATATCACTTAAGCACCTATGTACCTATAGACTACATTTCCATCACTCATGAAATGAATCCTCTGCATTTTCAAACTTTCAACGTTTTAACACTATGCTATACCACACTTGTACATAGTATACTACCCGCATCACATCACTTCTAATCATTTTGTCAAATAACTTTTGCTAATATTTGTCTCTCTCTCTTTTGGAAATAAAAAATGTCATTCTCATGTGGGCTATGGGTTAACATAACAGAACCACGTCCAATAAATACACTCTAACGATCACCGCGCTTACAAACAAGCGGTACTTTCTCAAAGATATACTTATTACGACTTATATTGCCCTCACTATCAAAAATGCAGATAAAAATGCTGACGTGACGTGACAAGGTGTCTTTAAGCTTTTCTTTTCCATACAGTCACTTCACTAATACCACACTATAAGGACTGTAAAATAGTGAAGAACAATATTTCATATCCCGTAAAGCATCAATATTTTGTTTGTACAACTATTTATATTATAATCAGTAGAAAAAGGCAAGGCAATTACTATCTGTACTCTGTACATACATACAACTTACTAAAATTTCTATATGTGAATTACTACACTATATTACCTACATACATGTACATAGTTTGCATAGTTGCTTCGTTAAAGTTTATTTTACAACATACTACATACCAATGAAACAATTTTTTAAAGGAAACCAGAGAGTAACCATATTAGCTGCAGAATTATGTGATATTCTACACAGAATAAGGAACGTGAGTAGGAATATGTGACATTATGACATTACTTGACTCGAGAATATGTATAACATAAACGAGGACAGATTCACGTATCCGCTTGCAATGTAAGAAAAATTTACCAAACTACAGTACATAGTCCTTACTAGACTTAAAGTTGAGTGAGTTACACACACATTGCATCCCATCCCATTACACACACAATTATTACATGCACTGAATTCTTTATGACGGAACTCTGTGACTCTTCTGACTGCCGACGTAACATAAAGTTGACATTTCATTGCACTCCTCTCTCTGAAAGGCCGAGAAAGAAGAAATGCACAAATAGTTGTCATTACGCATTACAACGTATCAGATTACATTATAATACATTTCATTACAGCATGCACAACATATGCATTCATACATTTCCTTGTGAATCCATTATGTATAAAGAATGTAAAAAATTTGACATAACTACGAACAAAAGTCATTTAAACTTTGGATACATAGTAATATACAACTTGAACATCATTGAACACTCTTTGCCTGTATAATTCGTATGTCGAACTACAGATAGGTACTCTGTATAGTGTTTATAATATAAAAATGTCATATAAGTCGTAGTTAGTACATTCTATCGGGCAGGGGGACAATTTCTACTTATCCCATTGGCATACTTTCTTCTTACACAACTTATAATTTGCCTAATTAGAGCAATTAATATTATATTTGCTCCCATTAATCCTGAATGGTCCTAATAAATATTTTTGTTGCTTATAAAAATACGTTTGACTTTTTCGGGAACTTTTGTAGTTTTTTTGCAAATAAATATAATCAGATTTTGGCATTTCGAGTACCGTACTATAGATGCAATTTGCCCCTTTGGATTGTAAGTAAAGATATTCTTATTCTACGACACATGTATTTACAAGAAAGGAAATAAAAGTTAAAGCTATACACGACACATAAAGACATAAAGAGTGACATTGCTAAACCAGGTCACAGATCAGCTGCCTTGCCTATCATATCAAATCAGAATCAGCTTAGAAAACGATAACTATAACTATTACCCAAACACAAGTGGCACTATGAAGACTAGGAACTAGGAGTTTCAATCGACTCTTTTCCATAAGAAGAGATTTTTCCGTTTCTTATCACAACGATCATCTTCATGACATCAAAGATCATCATTAACAACAAGCCAAGGTAAGTAACTATCTGTACTGAAGTATTATGTACATGTGTTTAATCAACTCATCTAATCTATGCAGTTTATAGCTAAGATAAGCTATCCAAGTAAGAGACACAACAAACACAAGGTCCACATTAACAATAATGTGATCATAGTACGCAACTACGTAAATCCTAAGTAAGTTAGTAAGCAAACCTGGCCTGGCCAAGCCGCAATCATTCCTGATTCCTGCTTGTGTTTACTTATCGCATCAGATAAAATGACAACAAGATGTTACCAGTTTGCACTGGAATGCTCCATAATCAAATCAAATGCCGCATAAACATGGCCAGCATTGCTTCTTCTTCCCTTTAATAGTCGGCATTTACTTTTACTTGACTTATATTATAGGTAATTGGAATTTCTTCATTTTCTATCCTTAGATTCTATTGCTTAATTAAACTTACAACTTTTATACAACTTAATCAGACACAGACTCCTTCTTATCTTACTTTTACATCTGAACTGTCACTTCCCAGGGAAAACTACGAATTGTATGTAAACACAATACACAAACCTTTTTTCTTTAAACTACAGACACACACACAGACACACTCCCCTCCACCATTATATTACGTCATCGCGAAATACTCAAGTGTGGCGAACACAAGTTTGCAATTTTTAGATCTTTATTGTCACCTACAAATCACAAGGAAGCAAGCATTACACAAAACATAAAATCTTCAACTTTTTGCTATAGTAAATAGACAGAGACTTCCTTTATCTCACGCAAGTTACAAGTAGGATCATAAACTCTCTAAAGATGATACTTTTACATTTCTAAGTCTTAAATATTGTATGTACACAAAGTAGTATAATACTAACTTAAGGTGACCTTATATCTCTATAGTGTAATAAATAGGATACCAAACCCAAACCATACCATACCAGACCACAAATGAAAATAGAGTGGTGCCATTTACACAGCTATACACTTCATTCACCATACCATCCAATCCAAATGTGCAATGTAAAGACATAAAAGAGTAAACTAACAATGAGAACATCTGAAGCTTAAGCCGAGCCAAGCCAAGGCAGTTGACATTAGAAAGAGAGTAGAACAGGGCAAAGGACGACATTAGTTTTTTACATTAGAGTTTTAGCAAGAGAAGATGTTACTAGTTCCTCCAAAGAAAGGAAAGGAAACAGTTGATACAAGAACAGAGTGAGTGAGTCTATCTCCGAATTCCATTGTAAAGCTGACACCCAATAAGTCACACAATAAATCCCTAATTGACCCACAATCCTCAGCTCATATGTCAGCAAAGAATTCCATAGCTCAAGCCTAATTGCTCCTATAGCTCCTACAGTGCCGACATACCCTTGACATTTATTAACCATTTATCTCAACATCTGGATCTGGATCACTCCACTGTGTATATAAGTATGTCTACTATCTACTTATCTGCTAATGCAAACTTTAAGTACATATATCCACAGTTTGTCTGTCTGTATAGCTCCATACATATGTATAGTATTTAGCTTTATCTTTTACTTGGTTGTAGATTTATATTAAACATAAGTGTATTTATATGTAATACATTTATATGTAATACAATTTCTACTTACTACAACCTAAAATACATACTTTGACTTGACCAATTAATTTATAAACTGTTATGGTCTCAGTCTCAAAGCACATACAACGTGTACCACGCATCAGTAAAATAACAATGGCTATACCATAAAAACATTGTATATACATATGTTGCAGACTAAATGACCATCTCTTACCTCTTTAGAATGTGTATTTTATTTTATACGCAGTGTAGGCTCTAAAATGCTCAAATGAGCCTAAAAATGTTTATGCTTCAAAAATTGTACACACAAACCTGCATTTGGATACAATTAGGTACTCAAAATGCGTAAACAGAATCATAAGTAATGCAAAATGAGCATATTGTCCAGAAACTTACTTTGCCTGTCCCATATACATACCTGCATACTACAAAATTTTATTTTTCAGTATGTAGAACACGTTTAATTAACTATTCAATTTACCATATGGATGAAAAATGCCTAAGAATGCAATAATGTATTGCATTTTCTTGAAGCATTTTAGGTAACCAAAGTTTACATGCGTAAGACATGTCAAGGCACACTTAAGTACACGTACGGTATGCGGTAAATAGTCAGAATTTGATGTCAACGTCAAGAAAGTGACTCTGACTGATATGAACTGGACTGGTCTGCTCTGAACAAAGAATATGCATGTAAGTGGACAATAAAAGCGTCCTCCTCCTCCATTCAATCCAAGATTATTGTATCATTATAATTTTATGAACTGGTGCATTGCAATAAGAAAGGTATTCAATTGCTTTGTGAGATTCATTGATATTCCAATCCACTAATCTACTCCCGTGAGCACATTCACATAATGTCCAACTTCAATTCACGGTAAGGTAAATGGAGGATCTAAAATCTAAAGTCCACGTGAGCGAGTGCAATAACTAAAAGGTAAGCAAGGATGTCTTCAATACATTGTTAACATTTTCAATGTTCTGTTCTGGTATTGTAATGCAGTTGATGAAAAAACATTCTTACAATAACACAATGAATGTGACTTCTTTCTCTGTCCTGTCAAGTGACCGACCGACAAAGCTTATCGTTAGCCATAATATAATGCTGCACTAAACTGTAGAGTAATGTACTCCTAATGCTATACTCACTCTCACTCTAAAATAAATCCGAGATCAACAGATTCAAAGAGCGAAGAATAGAAAAGGGAACAATGGCTCTCAAATGAAGTGACAACCAAGAGGATCAAAGGATTCTCCTCTATCTGCATCTACAATATAATATTCCTCTTCAATTCTAACAGTCACCGTCCGACTAGTCTTCACTACACTTTTTTCTATCAATAATTTCACAAATTATTTTATAAGTCAGTAGACCACATTTACATACGGAACACACCGCAATGAAAATAACTCCATTTTAATGTACAACTTTAAACAAACTCGACTGGGATGACCCATAAATTTAAGCAAATAACAAAATTACAAAGTTTTATCATCAAAGAATATAGGTTGAATTGCTAATTGTAATTTTTTTACTGTAAATCACAGAATGGCTTCGACAATTCTTTTACTAAGTATAACACTTCATTCATAAATACATTAACCAATTTTTGCGATAAATTGTGAATTTACGTATAATATCATACTATTTTATTCAAGAAATATAATACTATAGTTCAACATCACGAAATCACCTAAGCACTTAATTACATTAATAAATAAAATGACTTTATCTACAAGATTATAGGGCATCCAGCTCACAATAAATATTTCTAACGTAGTTAGTAAACAATTAGTAGGAATTAGCGTGGGCGTATATATATCGGCGGAAGGTTAAACTCAAACTATCATTGTTATAATTTTTGTAGCCCAACTGCCTTACTTATTACAATATTATGGTGAATACCCTATTTTAAAAATGATGAATTGTTTCGTAAGTATGTACAAAAGCGGCATAACCAGAGAGGACAACCTAAATCAAACCAATTGAATTCCTATTTGGGTTGACATTGACAATTAACAATGAAAATAGAGCAACACACACTGTGACACACACCGTGACACACACCAGTACTAAACATACCATTGAGGGAACGAGTGCACTAACAAAACAGATCAGTCGTTTAAAAAACGATGGAAATGAGCAAAAATATGATAAAAGAAATGAGAAAGGCTGAAATTGCTATTGGTAAGCTTCAGATTCCATTCTTTTGTGCCATGATAGAGAAATAATGTTGAAGAGTAGGGAAAAATCTCTACGTTCATGACAAAATGAGAGCTAAACAATGGGAATCCGGATGACAATTTTGTAAAGCTAAAAAGGAAGCCTTAGGGAAGGAAGGACAGAACTGCATTATTACATTTTGTCATCTGGCCTGGCCTGTCCTCTGTTCTGTTCTGTTTTGTCCCCCAAAAAATTGTCCTTCCTTTTCCCATTCCCATCCCTGATCCTGATCAATTGGATCTGGGATCTCTGTCCTGTGTCATTTCAATTGAGTGTAATAAATACTAAAGTGGAGAGATACGAAGCAAGATCAATCCGTTCAGTTTAGCCTTTACATTGTGTTTTGTTATGTTGTGATGAGAATCTCTTTCATAAAAACCTCAACTTCTAACCATAAAACTATTGCACATGCAATACATAACAATAAAGATCTCAGCTTTAAATAAGTAGTAGTAAATGCATAACATAACATAAGGTAAGGTAAGAAAATTTCCTAACTATCACTATCCCTTTCTCTACATAACTTACGTACACTATATATACAACTACACTGATCCTGATAAAAACTTTACTAAACCGACTCAAATATCAGTGGAACCGCAGATGCAGTTGTGGTACGGTGTGCTGTGGTGTAACTGATCGTGAGCGATAGAACAGAATCCTGGAATAGAGCAAGACGAAAATCTGCTGAGAAAATCTAGGAGCAAACATTACATCACAATCGCATCTTTCCTTTTCTATGGGAAGAATTGCGCCAGCTACACTAAAGCTATTACATTGAGCATTGATGCAAACACAGATAGTAAGTAATATAATGTGGGTAAAGGCAAAGGAGGAACAAAAGTGAAATAACTAAATAAAACCCAAATGCAACGCAAAGCACATCTTTTTCCTTTGCTTAGCTTGCTTTATCTATGAGAAAGGCAATTCTGTCATCAAAGAAAAATAGTCAGCCCTTACCCTTACATTACATCTTGCCCTTCTGACCAATATAATATAACACACGAAAAACAAACAAAACTTTAGAAAACTAAATCAATGCCAGTAAAAGTTTGAGCTTCCTCCTGGTCAGGTTTGGTTCCTGCAGTTCCTTACTTTTTACCTAATCACAAGATGCATCTTCAGATTTCCAATCTTTTACATCAAACAACTAAAAATCTAATTGCATACTTGTTTACCTTGTATTTACTACTCTAAATACAAAATACAAGAATAATACTAGAAATAGTACACTCAGTTCTCTATACCGGATTTTCTAAAGCTTTATTTCTCATAACTTTAATAGCCTGGACAAAGTTAAACAAGTTATGTTTTTTGAAGAATTACGATTCTTACGATTTGCCATTTTTAATACCAAAAATAATGTCCCACAAGTTCCCGATTCTAAATAACTACGCTAAAAGGTAGGTAATAGTAATAATTTAATAATGAATGGATTGCGATACTCTGACCAAAATAATTCGCTCTTACAATCTGGTAAGCATCTACAGAAGTTAAAATTACTTTAAAATATAAAAAAGATGCATGGTAATGTAATTATTGTTAAACGGTAAAATGCAAACGAAATCACGCAGGTAATAAAGGGAAGTGAAGGCAAATCCAAAACAAGTAATACAATTAGACAATTACGTTGGATCAAAGAGGAAACAAAGCAGCCCTGCCCAACCTGCTACTACTAAATCATAATAAATACACACATAAATTACTCGAAGTAGTTTTAACCATTCAAAAACAACACTGCGACTCGACTGGATTGCATTTGCATTAACGTTCATCTCTAAACTGAAAAAATCCTTATTATAAGTAATACCAACCCAGGTAATAGCAATAATATTACTATTTCGTGTATCTATCTTAACTTATTACTCATCTATCGTTAGTTAGTATGTAAATCTACAGCACCTATACACACAAACATACTTTCTTTACATTATATTATTGCATACAAATACAACTCTCGTCAAATCATCCTATGCAAACAGGGAGGGAGAATATGACGTTAAGTTTCGAAACGATAAATGCAGTTTGAACACAACCCGTCAATCAGGACGAATGTGTCTGATAGCAATTATGTAGTAAAGCAAAACAGAGAACAGAACATCTTGGATAAAATAAAATACACACACGTACCTATCGCGGGTTTAATGGTTTAACCTACAACCTAAGCTAACTACGTATCAACACATTGCATCAACATCAACCAGATCGGTAACACAGATAAATAACTCTGTAACTAAAACTAAAGCAAGAGCAATAAAGCAATATATGATACATATGCTCACTCTAGACTCTACTGTCAAACATTCCTTAACAGAAAATTATTTCTTCCTTCAGAAGCTCAAACTACCACTACACAACATAATAGCTATACTCTATATTAATGTTGGCTAAATTACACCTAGTTAACACATACCATAGTAGAATTAAATAACTCTATATTCATGTAATACAAAATACAATGCAAAAGAAGTAGCACAGCTTTTCATATCGTAATTGTTATTCTGTTATACAAATATTAATTCAAAACCAAAGAAAACAGTTTCATTTTTTATTGCACTAAAAATTAGCAAGCTCATACATATAATATTATTGCGGACACTTAACTGGTGTACATGGGTAAGATACGCACATAAATACATAACAAGTCAAAATCCTTATACTTTATAACTTTATACGTGACATACCCACGTTGATACACAATATACACACTGGGTATAAGTATACGTTGTACTTGACCACTAGAAACACAACAACTATGTATTTTGTTTCCCTTTCTTCAACCATTTCATTATTATTACAAGTCTCAGTCTCGTTATCTTACATAATATAAGAGAAATATACCTTAACTACATAACTAGATACAAAATAGCTTTCTTATATAGTGAGCTTGTTTGCTAGATTGACTTTGGCTTTAGTTCAGTTTGAGAATTGAATATGATTGGTTTGGTTTGGCTTGGATTGCATGATTACTACATAAGTAGAGGAGAGGGAAGAAAATATTCCATCAAAGTCATAACAAGGTTCCGGCACATGGCACAGTTCACCTCTATCTTCTTACTGGGCTTAACTATGTACTTAACTAGACGTATGAGTTAGCTAACTGCCTACTCCTTCTATTTTACAATCCTATAAAACATACGAGTTCTAATGCAAACCAATTCATAGCAATCTCACGTATTTATGTATGTAGTAGGTAAATCGAGACAAGACAAGGCAGGACTCGACTGGAGCCGGTTTTCCCATTATTTCCCCTACAACCATAACATAACATAACTATAACTACCTACTTCAGATATTCCCAATTCAACAGATTACTAACTACCTACACAAACACATACAACTCTTCTTTCTTAATAATAATAAAATAGACATACCTCCTTCACTCATTTCATTCTAATATGCGCCTGGCCTGGCCTGGCCAGTACTGTGGATTGGATTGTATATTGCCCCAATAATGCAAATCAATACTTTCATAAATACTATACGTGCATAAAATATTCCTATCCAATGCCTAATGCAAAATCAAACACAATTTTTAAAACTACTCTAGTATACACAGATACCTACTCATTTCAGCTAAATTACCTACAAGACAACATCAAAATTACAATATGCTCATTTGCAAATGTTAAATGAGCAGAAGTACTACCGGCTAATGTTAAAATGCTAATTTTTTCATACATAGACACTAAAAATGCCATAAATTGTAAATACGGAAGACAACAAGGAGTCTACTTAGCATAAAGTTAGTAATTAATCAAAAGATATGGCGACAGGGTCTTTTCATCATAAACAAACATGTTTACCTATGTCATGTCACCTTACTTATGTAACCTTATCTAATGAATCTACAAAGAAAGAATTTCTCATTACATCTTATACTGACCGATAAACATTAACTAAAGCATTAAGCATCACCAAAAATATTTGCTATAAAATAAAGTAGTTAGAACCTAAACGTATGTTGATCTCACAAACTTGGAAATTAGTTGCCCACAACAAAACACAACACGTTGTAATTGTAATAAAAGATAATGCATTCATCTATAGCTAACAATAAGTACGAGTAGGTACATAAACGTAAGTTACATACTTAGCTACAGGTACTTCTACAAAATAAACTCATCGCAACCATTATTGTGGCATCATCAACAAGATCAGCCAGCCAAGCCAAGCCAGCATCCTCTCATCCTCATCATAATCATTTTCATCGGCCCAAGTAAGTAAAGTAATAGCAATGTATGTAATCTAATGGTTTGGCTGTCAGCGCGTAATATATTAAACAAAAGTCGGATAGCATACATACGGAGGAGAGTTCAACCTTTAAAACTTCAAACAAAATCCACATAGGAATACAAAACGAGAGAGATGAGTCAAGTCAGTCAAGTTCAAAAACAAAATCCAAAAAGTCAAAGCCAAGTTAGCCATTACATTGTAATATCACGTCATATTACACATATTCCCTTGTTTTTACCTTTCGACACGTCAACAAACTTCTCATCCTTACAGGACACTGTATTTGTACCTAACTATAGATAAATAAGTGAATGGTAAGGTAAGTTATGCAATGTTAGTACATAACATACAATATGTCGCATCTTTGCACCATGCCATGTCTCTGTCCTATTCTGTTGTGCAACAATTCTGAGAAATATTACAACCGCAGCGGTTCATGCATGTTATCTCCTCTCTTTCTCTCTTTTGAATGTTGATGTTATTATCATTATCAAGAACATGTTACTACTCGGTTATGTACTTAGCGCTTATGTTATTTAATGTACTGGTCAGTACAATATGCAATTCAGGATGGCAAACTACATTGCATACAAGCAGGACATACTTCTACAGATATACATACATGCAGCAATTACTCTTTCATTTCACAGCACACATCTTCCCTGCTTGACTGAACTGATTACACCTTTATATCGCCAAAAGATACACCTTTGTGTGCTCTATGGTACAATATTCGAGATTGCATAGCTATTTAACATTGGTATTTCACTTTTGGCACTTTTGAATCTGACTATGACTCATTAGTACGTAGGAATGCAATGCAACAAAGTCAAAGCCAAAGCCAAGTTCAGTTTTACTTCTACATCTCTATCTGCATACAATTTACATTGAAGTGACGACGACAGATAGCGAAGTGCAGTGTACTGTTAAACACTTTTCACATGTCCTAAAAGATGTTCGCAATCTACTCGTACATATAAAAGTACCTATATACATGCATAAATGTATGCGTCCACTTATTTATTAGTGTCAGCAAAATAAACTATCTATACAAAGAGAGAGACAAAAACTGTTTAAATTGTAGATACTGTATTATAATGTAAGTAATCTGCAAATAGGCAATAATTCTATCTTGGTTTACAGTTTAAGTCAAGCCAAAGCCAAAGCCAAGTCAGTAAAGAGTAAAGAGGATAAGAGTAGAAGGGAAGAGTAATAATGTTTGTTGTGCAGGATTGCAATTCTGTCATGGCTGATTATCATGGGAGTTATGTAGCACCTTAGGAGTGGTCTCGTCTCATCCAGTCAAGTCTTGTGTGGTGTGGTCAATTCAAAATTCAAGTGAAGTGAACCTGAGCCAAGTCAAAGTCTTGTTAGTCAGTCAAATGAAGTCAAGTCAAGTCAAACTTAACCAAAAGCAAGATAATAGCATCCTATAGCTAAACTAAAACTATATAATGCAAGATGTGTTTTCTTAATATCAATAAGAACTGTTCTGTTCTGTTCTTATGGTTTGGTAGGCAAACTAAACTAAAGGGATCTTAAATAATAATTTGGAGATTTATACCTTTGGGAGTGAAAGAGTCATTACGCCTTCGCGAAATAAAATATGCAAATTCCCTATATACATCCTTAAAAATCAAATACTTCTACTTACTGGCCTGGCGAATCTTATCTTAAAGTAACCATAATAATATACTTAAGTACAACAGCGTTAGCAGCTTAACATAACTAACTATCTATGCACTCTTTACTCTTTCCTTAGCAATATATTCTTGCAATTACTTAGATCACATTCTAATACACGTAGTATAAGTAGGATAGACAAGACAAGACATTAAATATAACTATCTGTACATATAAAATATACATACTAGGAGCAATAGCAATAGTAATAATAATAGTGCAAAAATAAAAATTTGCAATATACACAACAAGTGAAGTAGAGAGGCTGAGAAGAGAGTCCTACGACATGCACACATGTTTAACCAGCCTACTGCCTACTTAAGAAAGTAGATAGAAGAATGCTCGTTTAGTTTCCCTGACCAAGACCAAGTCTAGTCTAAAGAAACTCAACTCACTTCACCTCACTTATTATAATTATGAGCAAACATATCATTTTTGCGATTTCATGACTGATGGCTTCCCTGAAAAATTCCTTCCCTCCCGTCCTGCTCGCAACTTGTATATTCTAATACGTACAATATATGCAGTATCCATTTATCCATGTTGTAGTTGTGTGTGTGAGTGCACTGCAATTTCAATGCTTACTTTATAACTACATACATTACATGCTATAATCAGTATTACATTATTATCTGGAAAATGGATGGACGAGCCAAGCTTTTCATTCTTAGCTCACCTAGCTATTCTCTTACCATAATAATACCAACCTTTATAACCAGCTAGTTAGTTAGTGTATCTGTACTGTAGTTAGTTAGCTTACTTCTAGATACACACATACAGACTGCATATCATTCTGTTGACTTTGACTTTAACTCCAATCCAATTCACTCGCTACACTCCACTCCACGTTGTAATCATGTCTTCGACTAACATCTTTAGCTACAACAAGTCATTTGATTTAACCCTTGCGTACCACACAACTACTCACGTACACACATACTCTTAACAGTCTTATATATTGATATAGCATTTAATTCCTATGTCCAGCCTACACTATAATATGCTATACACTCACTGTACACCACGTATGCATTTACTTAGACATTATGTTATGTTAGTATAACTATTATCACTAAATACACTTTGAACAACAACTTTTATAAAATTCCTTTTACTCTCTTCTCTATCTGTCCATGTCAAGTCAAACTAAACTACATAGTACGTAGTACGTTGTGGTCAGTTTCTTTTTGCAATAGATCCAACTTCTAACAACCCACTAATTTATAGCATTACACATGTTCATTTCAAAAGGGCACTGCAATTACCACGAGTCCATTATCAATTACGGTCCATTGAAAACTTGTCAGCTACGTTTACTAAGTAAATACGTAGGTGTACTGTACTAAACTAAAACTACATGCTGTATGTAAGTTTTCTAGCTAATAATACTATTTCTTTCAAAATAACTGAATAAAATAGACCTAATGATCACTTCATACCTGCATTGTCCTATTACATGAAATAATTAAGTCAATACAGAAAAATCAGTAAATTCTAAGTTTAGCAAGTATCACATCCTAATAAAAAGCCCACACATCTCTCTTTAGATTGACTCTGACTTTGATTATTTATTTCACGGATTTTCCCGTCTCGTCTCGTCGGCAGAAACGAAAACGATTGCGATAGCCCTATCAGATTATTTGCAAAGGGCAATCACTAGAATTACTTTAATTTCAATAAATTACACAGCTCTTCCTCCCCTATTCTTTTACTTTGAACAAATAAGGCGAATTTTAATCTCAATGCATCTTTATATAGTTATAATATGCTCCAACGCACATTCGGTACATCCAGTACACTTTTCAATCTACAAAATTCAATTCAGGTACATTGTATGCATACATACATAAAAATGTAAGCAAAATCTACATGCAAGTTGCAACAAGATCAAACTACAACTCTACTACTTGAACAAAGTAAATATTATATTTACCTGCCGTAACAAATGGTAAATAAATTTTGCAAGACAAGTAAACCCTATTATTATAGATGATAGATATTAAGCACGTATTACTTATATAGTCACTCACATGCCTAAGTAAAATCCGACAGGGCAAAGGAAACCTTGGAGTTGGAAGTTGGACTGGACTGGACTTAAGACAGGCTGCATTTTCTCTTTTGGCAGTTCGGCGATAAGTCTGTTAAGATAATCCATCTTTATGCATGCCTTTAATAAACAGACAGACATACCTATTCTATGCAAATACTAATGCAATTACCATCATACACTTCCAAACTAGAATTGCTTCGCTTGCTTGGCTTGGGCTAGGCAAGTTAGGCAAGTTAGGCAGATCTTTACCTTCCCATAAGACATTATATTTCATTACACTTCACATAAGTGATAAAATAAATATTATAAAGGGGAAGCTCCTATACTGTACAAAGTAAATGAAACATCTGCCTTACACACTAAAATCTAGTAAGTAAAAGAATACACGTATCATATTGCAATTTGCAATATTATCATATCTAGAAATCCTAAACGATAATTTTAAACTAAAACTGGTGTGGTGGTATGGTATGCTGGTTAGTTGGAAGTACTATCGAGTAAGGAAACGAACGAGGAGCGCCATGTAGGTTCAGCGAAAGCAAACAAGCACGTCCATCCAATCCAATTCTAAATTCTAACCAGAGAAACAGTAGAATAGCGTAACAAGAAAGAAGAGTATCAAACTCCTCTACGTACGCATAGAAAACTACATAATTGAAATGAGCCATAATAAATAACCATATATAATGATAATAGCCCTGTGCCAAAGCCAAAGTCAATGGAAGGTATAAAGGTAAGGAAAGGAAGGTAATGTAACATTTCATAATAAAATATAAAATAGCCAAAGTACATTATAGAGAAGAATAGGAACTCTAAAAGCTGTGGGCTTGCATTTGCACTTTATTCCCATAAGAAGAGTATCAGTGGACTGGACTGGCCTGGACTGGACCTCACCTTCAGCTTTAGCTCACACGCTTTTCTTTATAATAAGCGACATAGTCTCCATATACAATGTACTAAACTAATAGACTACCAAATCATCTCCTTATGTATACAAACTGTGTACACAATACATAAATCCAGCCAAAGCACGTTACTTAAGATAAAGCTAAACAATATCTGTAAAACTGCAACATTCTTCCTTTGCTTATTGTAGTTTAGTTACTTTGCATATATACGCACTTACATTATGTTTATGATGATTAATCTTACAGGTCTAGGTATCTGTACTGGATATGCATACAGAATAAGAATACAAACTTGTCGCATGTTTATCCTGTGATATGTAGGTAGGTAGTTAGGTTAACATTATAATAATGTGGCTTGGCTTGGCATGGGATAACATGTTGTTGTGTGCATTGCATTTTATGCAATACAGGATCCTTCCTAAGTAATCCTACCATATTTACTTAAAGGCAGTTCTTGTACCTCCCCAAAGTTAACTCACTCAAAATATGATTAACCTCCTCACCTGCTCGCCTTCTTACGTAGCTCAAGCCAGGCTCAGCTCAAGACTAAACAAATAAAAGAAGACGATTTGCATGGCAATTGCAATTGCTCAGCCGGTCAACTTGCTCATAGCCCCGCCTCCCTTTCATCGAACCTAGTAATTTAAACAAAAACTCTATTCCTGTAATTTTCTTATTATCACGGCTATAAACAGAACGTTGACCTACAGATAAAGACCTTCTATACATTTTTATTCTCTTTATATTGCTGATTAATCTTAGAACTAAATTCTACCTCACAGAAACAGAATACCATCATATTTTTTCATTGTAACACAGACCTAAAACGTTTACACCAATAATTTTAGTAATTACTAGCAACAATCTGAATTTAAATATTTATACAAGTAGGTAGGTAATTTTTCTAAAGAATTAATAAGGACACACATTCAATGTTCAATCCTATATAAGAGATTGCCATTGCAACTGCAATGCAATGTGTTCCACTGCATATCATATCTAGTCCATGTAGGACAGGAGCAAAGGAATAGATTTCCAAATCGTTTCATCTTAATTTTCCAGATACAAGATACAATCCAAGTCGGATATTTTTTGCTGGGCCAATTATGATTTGTCTGCTGATACGATACCAATATGACGATATTATATTATATCATCAATTCCAATCTTCTTCAATGAAGCTGGGAATCTGGTGTCTGTATTCAATGTTCTTTTGTAACAATCCTACTATTATGCATCGGAACAATCAGAACAATACGTAAAACAGCCGAGCTTGTTCTTATGCGTGCATACTTAATTCATAAACTACTACTAATACAGATACAAACCAGAATACCATCCTACATAGTTGGAACACTTGAAAGAAACAGAAATTATTTGATTGTCGAATGTCTGCATGGTTTTCTCCTGAACCTGAACTGCATTACATACAGATTATTATACAATTGTAAGTAAATAGTACAAGTACAAGTAAATCCTGCCTTACACTTTTCTTTCTCATGGTTTGCCTGTTTAGAGTTTAGAGAAGTCGAGACGATTGAAATTGAAAGAAAAGAAGAGACTGAAACTGAAATTGAATTGTTGTATTAAGACAAAGTAAAAAATACGTGAGCCTGGTCTGGTCTGGTCTGGTCTTCCCTTCTCAAATGTATCCAATTCAAATTCAATAGCCTCCTTAAACTACTAATACTAATACGTACTAATGCAGATATGTACAAAGTACAAATACAAATACAACAAAAACAGAAAAGTAGACAAGACATTGATTTTCGTGCACGAATTATGTTATATCATCAGATAAAAGAGTCAGCCTTGCCTTCCTACTCAACTCTTCCAGAAGAAACAACTAACTAGCACATAAGTAGAAAGAGTTCCAGCATACAAATGATATACAATAGTAAATCAACGAGCCGAGAAGGAACTCGACTCGACTGACAAGACAAGACAAGAAATAGTTTAGTTCCTCCACCAGTTTGTGACCATCTCACTATTTCATCCTCTAATTTTAAATTCATTTATATTGTAGCGACAACCATGAACAGGGGCAGATGACCAATGAAACTCGAAACGACACGACAACTCAACTTACCTTTAAACCTATTACCTAAACTACTAAATATATAAAACACACCTTAACGATTAGTTCCTTATATACATAATCCTACTGGTAAATTCAATTCAGAGTCCACAAGAAGAAATCTAAAACAAGATATCAATTATCCTATTCTTTCCTTACCAAACTAAACGGCTAAACTATCGTGCTTCTTTTTCTCACAATTGTTTTTCGACCTTTTCTTACTTTACTTACCTAGTTACACAAAAGCAGCTAGAGCAGCAGTTAGTAAGTAGTTCAATTCAAATTGCCTAGCTTTTTTATATCTCCAATTCATTTTTGAAAGTGATTGCAACTGCAACAGTAGAATGTCTTCTTGGCTTTGGCTTGCATACAACAGATATTGAATCAGATTGCTTGCATATTCCTGAAACACATTGCATGTACCTTCTTCACTTGTTCAACATTCAAGAAGAGATCATAAGATTGAGACTAGAGTTGATTCTACAATTTCTACATACTAAATAAATAGAATCACATCACGCTAAGCTAAACTAGCTAAAGACTAGGCATATATTTAAATTTCAACTACTTAGGTAACTCTATTTGAAGCAGAGCTGAAAGCTAATGCATATAATACATATATAAGGACATAAATGCATGCAGCAGAACAAAATTATGCATTCAGAATAAATTTTAATACTAGTAGTGAGGATAGGTACCTAGTACCTAGTTTAGAGAAGAGAAGACATAGTTAATATAGTATGATACCTACATTTAACTAGAATAGAGCCTTAAAAGTTCGCCCTGCCAAGCCGTTGTTGGCATGTCATGTCATGCAATGCGTTTATTAAAGAATTTTCTTGTTTGTCCACCATGCCTACTGCCTACCTATTTGTTTTTCAAATCATCAGTCAAAGAAAGGATGCCATGCTAGTTTACCACACCAGCAGCAGCCTTATATCAATATACTTTGCATACTTATTCATTAACTCTCGTTATTACATATTTATTTTCTTTACGTACTGTAAAAGTGGTTATTATTATGCCTACGAAGTTATTCTAACTGAGAATTTACTGTCTTCATCTTTAACAATTATGTTACATAGGTACTATTAGTGGTAGGTTTGCTATTTCTTACAAATAGTAAATAACGCTAAAACAGCATCGAAAATGAGTTTCTTACCTTTTTATTTATAAAATCCGGTTGATCTACTAGTTTTCTATGCCTCTAGTTAAGTGTGAATACTAAATTACTGTGCCTTCTTTCCTTAGATATGTATTTATAAGTAACTTATTTGGTTTAGCACTAGCTGCATAAATAAATGAGTTAAGAATTGAGACAGTTTCGCGTAATAAATTCAAATTCATAAATAGCCATAAGCTTAAATCTTACCGGTTTCTTTTACAGTTGTTGGTATTTGATACTGATATTACTACAGAAATTCTTTATAACATAACATTGCGAAGTAAGGAATGTCTTTTTTTATTTGTAGCTACTTAGTTATTGATCCTATCAGCACGTTTTAGCATTTCTTAGCTTATTTGTAATATATAACAAATGCTACAATAGAAAAATAAATCTGCTTTTAATAGTCAACTATATTTTAAATATTATCTAATAAAATGATATTACATAGTTACAAAACAAAACAAAAAAGTTCAGTATTGCTTACGACACTATACGTGCAAAACTTGATTGGGATCCATTAAATGAATTTCCCCCCTTTCCCTATTAAATACACAGCATTGTAACACAAATAATATCATTTAGAAGTAAATATGGACAAGTCTCAATGAATTTATTTAGTTTAGCCACGTTTAGCATAAAAAGACATGATGCGATGCAATTTAGTCTCCCTCTCATCTCGAGATGAAAGGAATTGGTAACCTGGCCTTGAGTTAATCCGACTCGACGGACGGTGTATTGTATTGTATTGGGATTGGAGCATGATTCGTTATTTCTTTTACGCAACAATTGAGTATGGTCATCTTAACAAAGTAAAATGGAAAGGTGGAATGATTATTTAACAATAAGTAGTAAGTAGAGAGAGCCTAATCCCCACCTTAGCTCAGAACTGATGAGCATTTAGCTCAACTTAGAATACTTTATTGCTCATGCCGACCAGCCTCCGACAAGAATAGGAACAAACATAATATTGACATGACTGACATCAGTTCAAATCGATTGGGAACAAAGACGTGCACTAATGAGAAAAAGAGAGCCGATCTTGACTCTCCACAACTCTTGAATTTACAGAAATGCCTTGCAATGCGGTGGGATACAAAATACAAATACCTACAAGATATTGTTCCCTTATAATAATAAGTAAGTGAGCCAAAGCTAAATAGCTACCAAATTTTTCCACACTATTCGATACTGACTGACAAGACACAGATATGAGATGCGATGAAGCGATCTTTATCTTTAGGTAACATCTCTAACGCATATAAATATCTATGACTAACTTATACATACAAAATACAAAACAAAACCCAGACTCGGCCAGACCCAAAGAAAAATAACAGAAACAGATCAACCTTAAGATTTTCATTTGATCTGACAGAACGCTTTAACCAACTCACACATTATATTTACAATGTGAAATATAGCGCAATACATAAGTACACATTATCTTATCTAATTCTATTCATACAAATAACAACATACCTACATTACTTATACACAAACTGAACTTATTTACTAAACCCAAACTTACAAAAAGGTTGCTAGAATTCATATTATGTAATGTAATGTAGATATGCTTTGAGTCATTTGTTTTCTTTCTTTGTGTTCAGTTGAGTTTGTGTGTCTGAATGTGAATTTACCTTTTCCCCTTTCCTTTTTTGTTTCACCCCGAGTGATGTGTAATCCAAGCTGACGCAAATACTATTATTTCCGGATGATTTGCGACTGACACCCCAGGAGCGAGGAGACTATTTTAGCTGGCGAGAAAATTACGAGTCTCAAAAACTCAAAATCCTTTTTTCATAAGCTAAATTACATTTGGAGCTTTTACATGTTGAAAAAGGGGAGAGAGACATAGATTTTTGCTGTTGTGTTATCTGTACACAGTACAAGGATTATATTCTTCACAACATATTTAGGAAGATATTGTAAGTAGGTATAAAAGGGCTACTACATATCAGTACTCGCTCTCGCTCGCCTTGATTTCAATTTGACCGAAAGTGGAAAAAGGAGCTCACTACCTACTGTAATGTGACTTACTTGCTTGTTCAGATATTCAGAAGTCAGATCTGGTAAAAGATAGTGTTTCTTTTTCTTTTGCGTGTTCTCTGGCTGTGGCTACGGTTGTTATATATTTATGAGTTGTTTTTATGTTTAGAAAACCATTTACGGAGTTTTCCGGGTGTCATTTCCTTGTCTCCCGACTGTGAGGGCAAGTTAAAGGAAGAAAAATATCCGTTTGCTTCGGCTACCTTTCTAAAGCTAGACAGTAGTCATAGATCCATGCAATACATACAAACTACAAGGAAAGACGACATATATTTTGTAAACATGTAAACTCATCCTTTCACAGCTCTTTACTTTAATGAATGAGCACCACATCACATTACATTCCAAACTATTTCTTATCTGTTTGTTTTCCCATTACATCGTGTAGCAAGGCACTCAGTAGGTAAACCTAAACAATATATTATTTTCTGAATGAAGTCCTTAGAAGACATGTTCTGGTTTGATTCATTATGTTATATGATACATTGTAATTAGCCCAAGAGAACTCACAACACGCAAAACAAACTTTGTTGGGTAAATCTTTCTTAGCCTGGAGTACATCGTGTACATAAGAAAATGAGGTAGGCAATAGGCAACAGCAATAGCCCAAGGTAATCTGCACAATCGAACACCTGCAGTTATGTAGTCTTCATTTTCTATCTATCTAGTCAATTCAAAAACTTCAATCTAACCAGGTTCATATTTTGTGTCATAAATATAGCGATTTATTCACATTTCAAAATCCTACTGATGAGTAGACAGAATTAAACAAAATCAATTAGGTGAGATGGTCATGGTATGTAAGTTGACTTTTATACAACTACTATACTAATTACACGTAGAATCTACATAGATAGACTTATTTACTAAATCAATTTTCATAAAGAAATGCTTGTGCCCAAAATCGAAAACAACATTCTTCATCGTAAGTTTAAAAGAAAATGTTCATTTACCATAGTAAATGCCTGTTAACGAAGTATTACGCTTAAATTAGTCCTACATATTAAGTTTACTGCTGAATTTCATGATACACATAAGCATTTATGTACGCATTTTTTGAATAATTTTGTTAAAAGCTACAGAATTCACTTATGTCACATAAGCTGCTTATTTCTTCCAAAAATGTAGCAGTTTCTCGGACATTCGAAAAAAGATTTGGGCCATCGGGAATGGGGAAGTAATTTTCTACCCCCACTTTCTAGTAATGCTTTTCCGGAAAATTATCGGGAAGAGGATTCGATTTTTTAAACCCATTTATTTTGCAACTGAATTTATCTACATAGTACATCCCAGCGCATATTAAAAATTATACATACCACTTAACAATATTTTACGAATAGTTATCAATAGATAAATGGTACCAATACTAACTCCTTGAAAAGAATACAATGAAACATCTTATATTCATTAGTACTCACATAATGACTATACACTCAAAAAGAGCTAGGTAGTTCATTCTGTAATTTAATTTAGTAAGTAAGCTAAAGCAGGAGTGAACAAGAAATATGTGTTTAAATCTAGCCAACTTAACATCACATCAGTTGCAGTTCACCATACGTACAAATAGGAACTGTACAAGTCAATGGCTCTTGCACAATACACATAATACAATAAAACGAAATAAACGAAATGAGACTCCTTGTGTGACGTAAAAATGTCTAGGACAACATTATCATGGGGTGAATGAGAAATCTGTCCAACTGGTCATCGTAAATTCCTTGCATCTCTTAATTTATACGACACCAGTGTGGAACTTGCCCTCCGTAAACCTTTCTCATCTACCCATCGTCAGCCTCTGTCAGTACTTCAGTACTCAACTTACAATTACAATCAGTACACTACATACATACTACTTACTACACTACTACATAACATACCAGTGCATTTCTTACCAACAAATTATAACAATAATAGAAACCTTGCATTCTTCTTTCATTTATTCATCTCTACATTATACTATCATGTAAGTAACAAGTACCACTGCAATTGCAACAGCAACATGTCCAAAGCTGTATAAATTGTTGGAACTTGCCAAACCAATCTAACATTTCTTAATTTTTACAGTTTCTACAAAGTAGGAAATTGTGATTAAACATTTTTCTTCATTATTTCTTAAATCTTTATTGTAAATAAGAACACAAGTAAGGACGAACGTGATTAACTCAACCACACAACAGGAGATTCGTCTTTTTCTATAGAATTTTCCATCACAAAGTTAAAAAGGAATTCACATTATTTCACATGCTTGAGTAACACTCTTAAAATTATTTTCAAAACAGACTAATTCGATCTAAAATCGTCCTTCAATAAGTACAGCAAGCCAAGCCGCAGAAAAAGGTAATACTAGAATGCATTACATTGCTAAGTATCCTATATTTTAACTAAAAAGGAGCGATCACTGTATGTAAATACTTATCCAACAGAAAATAATAGCAATTCTGTCTACGCTTTCCTACGTCACACTTATCCGCATAAAATATTAAATGGGTCGTTATGTACATACCCTACCTACTTCTAAACACTTAACATTAAGTAATAGAGTAGAGTAAAGTAAACAGTAATTTATTCTTCAAAAGCATAACATAACTACCAATAACTATATAAATGTAGTTTATATCATTCAGAATTGCTATGCATACGCTTTCCTTCAACTTCAACTTAAAAATTGAATTATACGATATTACGGACACAGACCAAGCCAGCTAACTTAACCAGCCAGACCCAGACTAGAATGCATTCATTGTATTAGTATATTATGCAAACTAAAAGTTGTAATAGGATATTCATCCCACAGGATTCCGTGTGGTGTGGTTTGGTTCGTTCAGTTGGTTTGCTTTTGTTGATATGATGTAGGTAAGTAAACTTTGACTTGAATGTGCCTTCAGAAACAATTATTATTATTGCTTCCATTTCATGCCACCATGAACGAAATAGATGAGAAACACACGCTCTGCATAAAAATAAGGACTCAGACTTCGTCTGTCCGTCCAGTCTCGTCAGCACAAACACAAAACTCAACGAATGCATAGCTTTTCCCTCTTTTCCTCTGTATATTACATTGTTACATAGATCTTAGAGTCCATTGTCAAAAGCAACAGTTTTATTATACATAATATAGTAAATAAAAAAGGTTAGCTACATAATGGCCCATATTATTTATGTATCATATTAATCCTTTCAGAGCCATGAGCCAAGCTACACTCATTGCATTAGAAAAACAATGGAATAACCTGGAAAACAATACAAGTCAAAGAAGCTACAACAACGGTCTAGTGTTTCTGTTAGGCACATTTTCACCATTATTAACTCAAAATTATTGTTACTTAAAGCAGATTGGACTATAGTCAGAGTCAGAAGTCAGAGTCAGATCACGTTAGAAAGTATTTAAATACATATAGCAAACAACACATCATCAACATCAACTGGACTCGACTCGACTCTCATCTCATCCAGTTTAGAAAAGAGATAAATAAGTAAGAGTACTCTATCTTTACTTTCATTGCACGTCACCAACACAATAATGCATTCTTTCCATCATACAACATTAAATAACTAATATTCTATAGTAAACTATACAAATTCCCAAAGTTCAAAAGCTGAAAATCAGCTTGTCAACATTCAACTACACTCATCAACATCACAAATCCTAACACAGAGCTACTTCCATTTTTACTCAACACTAATACTAACTTGCTACACACATCCTCTTGTTAATCCTGTCTAAAAGTCTTTAAAACTTTATCCTATACCTATACCATCATTACCTTATGTAAGTATTTGTGTATTCAAACACTAGTCGTATACACTTATATGTCATATGCATAAACGATCTGCAGGGCACAAATTATTTATTTAAAGATTTTCAATTAATCATTTTTAATTTTTAGTAGATTTTATCTGAACACGTCATCTTGTCGAGTTTATCACACGATTTCAGCTTTTTAACTGCAGAAATTATAGTAAAGTAGCAAAAATCAATAAGAATTATTAATTGACTCTATTATACTTAACTGTAATCATTTAAAAAAGGATATTTCAACACTTTACAGTAAAGAATAGCACTATAGTGTTACTAGGTGATAGACCTTTTTATCTACGACATATACACTGCAACTTAAAACACACCTCACTTCACCATATTACTTGCAACCGTTTTTTATCAGCTTTCCTTCTACAATCATATCATGCATGAGCAGAGGATGGCAAAGCAATTAATGTAACCCAACCTTCAGGAAAGAAAAACAAACCAAGTCATAAATTAGTAATTGAGATCAGGCTGTAGATCTGATCGAGAAATCTACACTTAAAGCAATGCTAATACTTTATAATATGTACCTTAGCTTAAAGATACACCTTAGTTCAGACCTTTCTTCACAGTACAAACAACTACATACATACAACTACTGTAATACTAATGTAGCTACACGAGAGAAAGATATATACATAAATACTCAACATCAAATTCAAATAACACTACAGTGCGAGTGTGAGTACACCCTTTCATTATCATCTTGCTCGAATTGACTTTTGTCTTACAACATTCAACTTAGTTAAGCTCCTTGTTTCAGTGATAACAAGAGGAAGAAGACCCACTATGGTATTTTACTTACACTTTATACCTTACAGAATACTTACTAACTCTGAACTGAACTGGACTGACAAAGCCATTACATTAAATATATGCATATGCATAAGGGAAGAACTGGAACTTGTGTTTTCTTATGTTGTGCCTATAGCATGGCGTTGCATTTGGTAAACTAGAAAGACTAGCCCTAGCAAGATAAACGTAAACCCTAATGTAGAAAGCTAAATTATCACTGATCCTCATCAGCAATGCATACTGAGCACAGTTTTAACTTCAGCACCAGACAAGACAGAAGCCAAAGCCAAAGCCAAGCCAACTGCTTTAAACAACACTCTATAGCATTCCTTTCCCGTTAAGTACATAGTAGCCTGGCCTGGCATGGCATGGCATGGCTTGTCCTGTCTCAGGTACTTTATAATATTACGATACTTTAATGATAAGTCGATTTATATTGGATTATTCCCACCTTTCCCTTACAAAAAATTGAATCAAATCAAATTGTAACGATTTAGAAAAAATCCTAAGCCTACATACGATCGCTTCACTATTCCTACCTAATGCAACGTCTTATTAATGGAAAAAACGGATCTCTAGAGTCTACAGGCTATACAACCCAGTCAGAGTCAAGATCTACAATCTACATCAAATCCCTACAGGCTTATACTCTAAACACACATAAACTCAACTCCTGTCATTTCCATACATCCTACTAACAACTATACATAGCTACTGTTTATGTATGCAGCTTTTTCCAATCTAAATACCATAATCACATTATGGTTTGCGATTAGGTATCCTAACTGTACTGTGGTGTGAATACGAAATCATATCTCATAGCAATAGCTAAATTAGATTACATTACATAACACATGAATAGGTTTATAAGTAATTGCTTCCATATTGCATACATAACATCGCATAACGTATCCATGTGAGTATGTAGTAATAATAATGTTAAAAGAAAATTATGCCTCTCTAGCCAACTTTTGATTAGTTAACAGTAAAGTGTAAAATTTCATTTATTTTTATTAGTGAAAATTCCTTTAGGTACAGCTTAGATCGGTGGAGATTATTTTACTAGACTACAGGCACAGCCTCCTTTCATTTCTATACTTTTTCCTACATGACCGGATTATTGGATGGTAATGTGCAAAAGTACATTACATAGCATAGTACAGCTCCTTATGCATTCGCATTCATATTCATGCAAATTCTTTAGTCATAATAAATAAAAAAGAGGTAATGTGCAAGCTTTGGCTCCTTCTTATCGCTGTCCTACCTTTTGCATAACCTTCTTAACAAAACTGAGCCAGAGCCAAGCCAGCAGTAGATCCGACTACTTATACTATATTACTTACTAGTGTAAATGTAGTTCAAGTCAATTTATTATCTATTAATGTTGGTTAAAAACTAATCTCGCTAACTAGCTAAGAATACTTACTGCCAAGACAAACCAAGCCAAGCCAGGGTAAATAATTATGAGAAAGACACTAGACGTGTTATTATTACTGTAATATTTGTATTAGCAGATAAGATACCTATATATTTTATGTAAACTACAATTATATTATAAATAGCAGTAATAACAACTAATATACGATAAGTAATAGGGTGTGCTATCTATTTAACCATAACACTAAAAATTGTTAACCAAGAAGTATACGTAGAATAAACCTGACTTGATTGCCTTCGACTATAACGATTACCTTTACATTTTACATATTTGAATTTGCCTTCTTAATGAAACCAAACCACTTGGAATTCCTTCATTTCATTTCCTTTCTTATTTACTTGAAGTTGGACATTAGGATCCACCCCTTCCCATAAACATCCATTATTATTACCAAACTTCAGATATGCATCCTATCAAAAAGCAGTAATTTTACATACAATACATTTCTGTCGTACAATTTCAACCGCCGAGTGAGTCAAATTCAAAGCAAAGAAACTTCTTTTCATAAAAATCAATCCTTCACTCATTCATGCTCAACTTTTCCTTAAATCTCTTATGGATATTGATATTAGTGTCTACAAGAATTTAACTTATGTCCGCATCTACCAATATTATTATATTTGTCCAGTTTGCTTCGTGACAAATATTTTCCCATTACATACTTACTTAACGTTACTGGTACATATATTAAATACTCGCTATGCATGAGATCGTTATCGTATTTATTGAATCAATCATAGCTTAAAGGCTTATACATTGTATATGTACAAGTTACACATCCAACTGTGTAGTCGAACCAAAAGAATTCAAATAGGAATTGCAAACACATTAAACACAATGCAAAATTCAGACAGCATAATGCAAATAAAACACCTATCCTAATAAACTTTAAACTAACATTATCAGATGCAAATATGCAAATATCGACATTGGTTCAATAACAAAAAAATAAATGAACTTCTTGTATGGTAAAGCAAATAATCAAGAAACACAACACAATAACTGTCACAGTCATTCCACCATGTGTTGTGAAATACCAGAAAATGTCATTTACAATAGCTCCTGTCAATTTGTCACTTAGGGAATCATCTCATCTCCTCAGACTCCCAAATGCAATTCAATAAATTAAGGAGAAGTAATGCAAATGAATGCAAAGGCAATATAAAGTGAAAAAATTAATAATGCATTGTATTGCAATGTTACTTAGGTTCACAGGTAAGTAAGTCAATGCAATACATGAAAGAAAAATATGGACAAATTCATGAAGCTGGCGTAAAAAATACAAATCTATACTAGAAGTAGTACAGTATAATATTTACATAAAATATACTGAAAATCTCTACGCGTTTACTTTACCATAGTATAGGTACTTATGAAATTTAAATCAGACAGGTAAAATATCATCTCACGCAGTCAAGCAGCTGGAATCTACAATCTACGTTTCCACGTTGCATGCATGATGTCGCATCCATTCCCACAAGAAAAACGTTTGACACTTGGATACCCAAATGAAATGAGGACGACGACGAGAGGACGAGACGCAGCAATGCGATGCGATGTCTTTCTCATCTTTTCCTGAATCAAGAAGGCAAATCCAATCTAAATCTCATGCATCCACATCCACAACACATGTGCTTGGCATTTCGCTACAAACTCCACATATTTCTTGCTATAGTTATCAAGTTATGATATAACTGTGTCTTAGTCTTACCCAACCACAAACTATAAACCATCAAAGAAAAAAGAGCTCCTTTACAATTTACACACTCACATACATAACCTATAACTGCAGATCATGCAAAATAAAAAATTCTGAAGTAAAGTACATAAAAGTACCACCTTGGAGATTTTTCTTACTTAGAATCTAGAATGCGTGCCTCTGTCTGTGATGTGAATTTCTTTATCTCCAAACTTTTGTAAATAATTGTATTAAGTAGTAAAGCCAAAGCTGAAGCTGTGTAAAATACTTAGGTAGTAATATTTACACTTTTTACACTTTTTACACTGAACAATACAATTCATTCAGCTACCTGATCTTAAGAACAGAGAAAAACCTGCCGTCCACAGCGTGTCACACTAGACAAGACACCGGCACAACAACAGAGAAGCAGTAAACGAGTAAAGGCAGTCACAATTTACACAATTGTCCAGTCTTCCTCAGACTTAGACCAATTTGCCCATTTATTTTATTTTATTCCAGCCCAGGTAACTATTTAACATTTAGTCTTGGCTTGGCTTGGCCTGTGCTCATCTCATTCATCTCATATACAATATAGCAAACACACACAAACAAACAAATCCCTGGTATTTATTAGCTCCTATTTCATTTTCTCTCTTCTCTCAGTCAAGATCAAGAGTCGAGTCAACTTACTTAAAATTTAGCTGCACGCGGACATTTCTTTGTTTAGTGAACTGAACTTTCAGAAACCCAAACCATCAGTCAACTCAACTCAACCTCTCGTATGTAATCTTAAACTGCAATCTTACGCTTTTTGTGCAATTTCCTCCGCCACCATTAACATCATCCCTGCCTCCAAATTCCATTCCTTAACTCTTACACTTCAATTCCACATTGAACCAGCAAAGGCACTTGCCATACCATACCATTGCCAATAAACTTTACCTTATGGTTTAGTTTACACATAAAAACGAGAAAAATACATAAAATTAGAACATAAATTATACATGCTTAGTTGGCATTGGCTTTTTTACTTCAATGAAACTCACAAAGTCAATGTTGTCATCCCTAGGGATAGAGGAGCAGTTGCATTTAGTGAACAACTTCATTACTCTAATGTAATGCAATATTATGTCATGGCTTTTTAGGGTTAGGTAAGTTAAGTAGTCTATGTATGTACTTAATATAGTAATATATACTGCTTATACCACACATTATCAAGATATAAGTTTAGTTTGTTCATAAACAAACAAATAAACTTTGGCTTAAAGCTTGATGTTGCTTACACATACATTACATAGAGACAGATACTCGAAAAAGTCAACTTCAACTTCATTAACTAAAGTACTTTTTTCACCTAGTTCAGAATTAAGTTATTAAGGCTTATCATTAGTAGCAAAGAGACTTGTATAACTTTCCTATTTACTACCTTTCTCTTTGAATGGGTATATTTATCATCACTAAAGCTCCCCAGACGCCAATTCCCATTATTTTTTAATTCAATTACCTAAAGCTCCTTTGGGAGACTTATTACTTAACTTACTCATACAATACAAAACTACCTTATGTAAAAATACATTACCTGTGACCTGTGCATATACCTAAGATGTAGCTTACATTAATACACTTAATACTGATATGCATAAACAAATATCACCTAGAGTAGAGAATAATAGTGAATAATTAGCATAACTAATAGGAGTATACGAAAATACTGTATATGTGGGCCATTTTGTTGTTTAGTAGTCATAAAATATTGATTTCCCATTAATAACACGTTTTTTGTCAATCTATTAGTAATTCCAATTAGTAGTATAGCATTTTGTATAGAAACATTATAAAATTAGATGCACGTTGGTGTTTCCAGTGTTTTTATTGTTTTATATCGAGCTGCTAGGATGTAATAAGTATTTATTTATGAACATGTATTCCGAAAGATGTTATCTCACCTTGCCTCATCTGTCTTGTCTTGTTTGTCTGCTACTGGCCTGTCCTGATCATGTTCTGGTTTGTATATAGTCTGACCAAATGGATCGATCCGAAACACTCAATTCAAAAATTCCTAGCTCGGCCATAAAGAAAAAGAAGCGAGTGAGAGAGCTCTCGCTAACTAGGACAGGAAGGAAGGCATCGCAGAAGCTCAGAACACACATATTTAGTTCTAAGTACACGGATAGGAACAAATGTCATGACATCACGTAAAAAATCTACAAATTCACACACGCATGAAAGGGTTCTTTTAAGGAAGAAAAAGGGTGAAAAAACCGCAAATAAATGTCAGGTTTAGGTGAGTAATATGAGATAACAAGAGGCACCCTGCAGACAGACACCAGAGAACAATAATAATAAAGATTTGCTCCCAGTTTACTATCTCCTTCCATCCATACAACTACAAACTACAACAAGACTCCTATCCTAGCCCTTCCTTGCCTTACATTACATTACGATAGCAGCTCTTGGAATTTCTCTCTTCTCTTGTAAATGATGACCCGAATAAGTGAACAAAAGCATGTACATAATAACACTTATCTGTTTAAACTGCTATCTATATACACCAGCACAACTATTCTTATCCCTATCGGATCCTAAAACTAAAACCTATGCATGACAGTTCGTTCGCAGACAATTTTAGTTTGCTTTTCGTGTACTGGTACTGGACTCTATATCTTTTAGCATTTCAGTTCATAGCAGTTAAGTAGATACGAGTACAATATTATTATCTCTTACTTACACACATACATGTTTGTATGCACATAGTATAACTAACACAAACTACTTACTACACTACCTATCTCCCTTTCCTTTCCCTTTTAGTTTTACTTTTTAAAAGAATAAACTTGTCCAGGCCAGGCTAGGCCAAGCTAGTCCAGTTTAGTCAAGTCAAGTCAAGTCAGTAAGTAAAACTACAAACTACATAATGCTAACGTAAGGGATTTAAAGAAAAACACATATCTTATTATTATCATCATGAAATGAAATAAGTACATACATAACAAGGCAGGGAATGGTAGTGCTATAGATTACATTAGTTAAGGCTAATTGGATTGCTAGTGTTCCATGTTCACTTAACTTAACTACTACAAGCCAAAAACAGGACAGAATAATACCATCAAAATTGCTACAACAAACATAAACTTATATGTACACATAATAATATTTACTGAATAATGAACTATAAACTATCGAGAGGAAATGTATGGAACGCCTAAAAATAATGATACACAAAACAAAACTACATACCATGCCAAGACAAGAAGACAAGGAAATAAGCTACCATTTCATTTCTTTTAGGACACGAGTTTAAGTACGCTTGCTTTTAAGTAGTAGGTGACTTGGCTTGGCTTCACAGTGACTTTGACTTGTTTAGCTTCTGCCCTACCCTCTTCATGTAAATTCTAAATTCTAAATGGTAAATACTATAAGTTATAGCAAAGAACAAGAAATTTTATCTCTCTACGTACATTTTTACATGCTAGATTTGATTGCGGATGAAACTATGAAACCAAGCCAAACCTCAACTGTCCAGTCTTATTAACAATAAATATAGAGAGTGTGATGTGGTCTGGTATGCTATGGCGTGATTATTAGTTTACAACTACAAGATCTTTAACAGTTTAGACTTTTCTTATCGCATCTTAGCTAATGGTAGTGTAGACACCAGTGTAACTAATCGAACTATTGAAATAATACAATCTGTTTTCCTCTTTCATTCCTTTTCAGTCTTAATTCCTAAGGAATCTTCCTCAAGAAGTTCAGGCCAGCCAAGTCGGTCCACCTACTAAATTTTAGGACGTCTATACCGGCACCGGGAGCCGATCGCCAATTACTTACCTATTTCGTCTCAACATAACAAAACACTAACACTGCATCTGAATCTCATCTCCCTGCCCATTATTACATTACAAGCAGAATCTTTTCTATTATATACTTTGTATAGGAAACACACATTTCATCTTCATTCTACTATTCATCAATCAGATCAGAAATGTGTTGCTAACCTAATGTAATAGTGAATAAATCGTTAAACGGCTAAATAGTTATGTTACTTACAAATACAAGCTAATCCTCACTTCTTCACCTGAAACCAAAAAACACTATGCATGTGTATGTAGTCGTTCTCGCTCTTACTCTTTATAAATCTTCATACAAGGCGACAGATGTTCAATTCACTTCACTTTGGTTCACTTACTATTATTATTTCAATCCATACATAGCTATTATTTCCTCAAGGGGCACACGGGCCAATAATACCTATAAAACCCTTAAAGAAAAAGAAATACTAACAACAAAGGCTCTGATTTACCATTACCATTATTATATAATACCTTTACAAACACACGCTTCTTACTCTTCATAAAAGTACGTCTCTCTCATTGCATTTTTAAAATCAAATCTTATCACGTTCTCACTTTGCATTCAAGTTTCAAGTTCTTTTAAGAAGGAAACCAAAAACCAAGCCAAGTTTAGTTATGAAATTAAGCCCCGAGATAAATATTGAAAAGAAAATGTACCTTAAAGTAACCTTGGTATATATTATTATAAGTACTACCTGTAAATTTGTAGTTGCGCATTTTTGTGTACTTGGTTTGGTATGGCTTGGCCTGTGAGGGAATTAGATTGGCTTGAGTTAAGTTAAGAGAGACATTTGAAATTTGAATGCTTCACTTAATTTAAGTAGGGAGCTTAGCTGCTAATCCTATTTAACATTTTACATACAGAAGCTCCTTTGCCACATAAAATGAACATTGAACATGACATAATAAGTTTATCTACATTGTTCTACCATTTTTCTAAGCAGTCGACTTGAGTTCACGAAAGAAAAGAATTTTTAAGTTAATTTAATCTACAGTTATGCATATTATTTACTTCTTCATGTTACATACCTACTTCAAGTTTCGTAAAACAATGTTATAAAATACACACACTTCTTCATTCTTACTCCTACTCAATTAACAAATGAAGTTCGTATAGAAAAGTTATGGAATAATATTCGTTTTTAATAAATAGACAATTCTACCTTCTTTCTACCTACAGCCATGCTCCGACTTCACCGTTTTTCTCACAGATTAACCATTTCAGGTTATGAATTTCTCACGTTTCGACCCCACAAAATCCAACAAGGTAGGGAAGAGGTGTAGTAAACTATATGAAGTTATAGTGATTAGCCTGTCAAGACTTTTCCCAACAAAACCATTTCCTAGCTTCAAAAAACAGAGCTTCGATACAATTACGAATCCTAACATTAAAAAATGAATATGAATGATTTACCTATTACACTTTATTTAACGAAGTGAACATTTCTTAACTAATAACCATCCCACATTACATACAATCATAATCATACAATCCAACTGTAAAAAAACAGTTCAGTTAAGGAGCTAAGTAATAAATACATTTAGTTAAGTTAGCAAAACATCTCATTTCATTTTTTCTCACAGAGCGCACGTTTTGGTTTCGTACAGATTAGTCCTGTGATTGCTTAACTTACATATACCTAACTATTTACCTTGCTTTGCTCATTCATTTTTCTTTGAATTCTGAATCCTGTCAACTTGTGCGTGTAAATGTAAACTTAGGTACAATGTACATAGGAAAACCTGTGTATCAAGTATCAACTTGTAGCAACTACAAAAATACTTCTGTTCTGTGTAGTGTATGTAGTCTGAACCAGACACCTATAGCTGTTAAGACTTACATTATTGTATTGACATTATCAATTCAAATGTCAAATGATCCTTTTGACTTTAATCCTCCTACCACATATTATACTACATTATTACCCAACATAAATTCCCGTCCCCGTCCTGTCCTATAAACTACGTAATCGAACATTTATTAGAATTTAGAAATGAATTCTGTTGCTGATGCTGTGATGCCCGTATAAATTCATATCCATTCCATAAGTAAATAAGTTGACGGTAAGTATAATTTAGAGCTGAAATAATTCCCGGATGTCACGTTTTGGCACGTTGTTGCGTTGGTTGAAATCATCAGACACAATATGTGCACCATACACACAAAATCCCATGATATGTAATGTGTAATCTGTTTGGAAAGGAAAGTTAAAGCTATAGGAGCATTTTTCATTTCATAAAAATCATAAAAATCATAAGCTGATTTGATTGAGAGTAAATCAGTTGTTTATAGAAAGCTTGCTTACAAGGCATGTAGGAGGTATATATACTTAATATAAAAGAAAAATGAAGAAGGCACGTTCACGTCAAAAAAGGAAACATGACAAGTCCAGCAAACCGCACACAGAGCCGGCAAATGAAAATAAAATAAGGCCGCCCTTCATCAAACTCGAAATCCAATCAACTTCACCTATCCTCACGGTATAATTAACTCCGAATTAGAATGCTTACATTACATTGGAATGGAATTTCTTCTCTGTCTCACTGTCTCGTCTCCTTTGCTTTGGTTTTACTTATTAGCTTGTGCCGAGCCGACTTTATTTATTTAAGCTAAGTATTTAGTCTATACTAAGCCACGCATACCACTACATAACTAATCTATGTGACCACAACCAGACAAAACAACATAAACAACCTAAACCAATATTTTGTCTCACTTTTCATTAGCATTTCCTTTCCTTGGATACATTACGATTGCTAACATAACATAACAAGGTAGAAACATAACTTTCCTAATACTAGGGAATCGTTAACTCTTAACATTTGAGAAGGAAATCCCAAAAAGTAAAGTTATACCTACTTAATAATACGTAAGACTAAAATACACCGGTTTGACGGATAATCCCCTTTCACTAATTAGCTTTACTACCTGTTTGTAATTAATGGAGCCTTAATTATGACATTCTCATTATTTCTTCGACCTACCAACCAACCAAACGAAGCAAACCCAAAGCCAAGCCAACAACCAGGCCAAGGCTAATAATCTTTTTCTTTTCAGCTGAAATGTATAACTTTAGTAAAAATCTATTCGCTCCACTGCATACGAAACAAAGTTAAGTTAGTTAAGAGGATGTCCAAACCAAACCACATTATCTACTTAACAATGTAATGTACCTACTATAGAGAAACATAAAATATTGGAATAAATAGTATACCTAAGATATTATCTAGATCTTATGAAGCAGGCAGAAGAGGTACTATTAAATCAACTACTTACCTATACTTACCACTTACTTTATTTTACTTTTAAAAAATGTATCATGATCATAGTTCATAGTAATCGCATGGCACAAGAGCACACCACAACACAAAAACGCAGAGAACCGAACAGCATATGGTTTGAATGCATTATTAAACTTATTATGTTCGTTGAAAGGCTTTTCCTTCGAATTTACTGGAGAAGGCATAGAAAATCTAACATATGGATGTGAATTAGGATATGATATGATAAGGAACAGTCATGCAATGACTATGTTCAGCTAATACACTAAAAAATAACATACATAGTCCAACTATTCACTCATTTTATTTAAAAAAGGGGAATTTGAGTGAGTTAGTCAGAGTCGCATGCATTTGTGTACATTATTTCTACGTAACGTACGTTTACGTAACGCATAAGTTAAGTTAGTATTAGTATGTATAACTAATGCTAATGAAATGAAGTCAAATGAATGAGTGATTAGGTCCCGCCTTCTGCTATCATTAAAGAACCAACTGTAGGTGCTTTTGTTCTACTCCTCTGTGTTGGCTGCGCCTTCTTTTCTTCTCCTACGGGAGGTCAATTACAACAACACAACACAACAAGAAAAATACCTTCCTCTCCTATAAGAAATTCTCAGCAAGAATTTCATTGCTCTATTCTATAACTTATATGAATACATTTATACGATAGCCTGTCATGTCACTTGCTAAACTAAACTACTTATGTGTACTAGTCGACTACATAGAACAACACATACGTAACTGCATTGCAACACACTACATACATACTACATACCTAATAAAATCTGTTTATATTGATTTCTGTACCTATAATCTCGTCAAGTCACCAATAGTCATCAATAAGTTAGTTTTTTCTTAAGATGTACCTTGTGTTTTGTATTTAGTACCTAGCCCAACTGTTTTCTGAGGCAAATTACATAGATAATATTATTGAGAATGTGTTTCTTATAGTCAATTAACTATTTTATGTATTACAATTGTATGTAGGTATGTACTATTGTAAATGTAAGGAACAGACCAGACGTAGACGCGCACTAGACAGCTATAGAAGAAAACAAGTAAATCCACAAAGCAAATGCAAAGCTAATCACTTAGCTACAGATATTATGAATTCCTTTTACGGATATATGACTGGCTCGTCGGCTCAATTTTCTGATCATGAACTTTCGATAGACTATGAGACAACTAACCAATCAGGTCTTGCACATCGCATTCTATCGCATCGTAATTATACACAAAATTAAGATTGCCGATCTAATCTTGCATAAAGAAAACCTTCTAGTTGATTTTTACTTGACGAAAGAGCATTAGCCATATTACTTGGCAATCGTTGCAAATATTAATAAGAAAAACATCGTGAACAAGCTATTTGCAAAATATTTAGCAACATTGGCTAAGCTTGGCGTTGGCTGCTGAACTGAAATTTGTGGCTGTTGCCATCTAATGCACGTAGTTTGCGTACGCATTTCATCGAGATAAGATTTTCTTTATCTTTGTCGCAACGAAACTTTTGTGCTAAAAGCTAAACATACGCAAGGTACTGACTGGGCATGAAACTACTAAAATATATACCCATATCATATTTAATGTGTTTTGAAACGATATAAATATGCTAACATGTAGTTTTTGTTACTTATATGAATCTGCATGGTGTGTGTCAGAAGTTTCATGGAATTTATTTTGTGCGTGGGAAAATTAATTGAAGGGAGAACCTGTCAATTACTTACCTGCGACGTGTTGTGTTGTACTATTATTATTATTTTATGATAGGTTCCACGTACGCACTATATTTTGTCTAACTAACCGCTTGCTTGGAGAATTGTATGATTAGCCTTTTGATATTTGGTTATATCGGACAAAAGGTTTAACTAGTTTACAATTAGATTAAGCGTTAAGTGCTAGCGTGGTGCTGATGCTTTCCTGTAGAGGTTGTAGATGCTAGATTTGACTGAATTAAAAAGCAATTTGCGCTTACTTGTTAAATGACTGCCTGTGAACTCAAAATCATCATCTTGGTCCCAATGTTTCAGGGATAAATTGGCGAGAGGGGCTGCGTTAGCGAACTCCAAGTTTGCAAAATGCCAATCAAGAATTTGTCGGTCACGAGGAGATAGGTAAACCTCACTGTTCAAAAGAATTACAATACAATTTCTTAATGTTTTCTAATAATATACGAACAGAGAAAGTGTGAACCAATACGGTTATATTGTAAGTAAATTGTTATATTCATGATTTTAATTTACCATGGTGGATTAGCCTCTAAATTTTCCACTTCTGCTGCAACTTCAGTTAGGCTTGTTTGCAGTTTTTCATATTCCTATTTAAACAAAGGTATATTTATTAGCAAATTAAAAACAGTTTGAAATATGGATGGAATGAGAAATGGCTTCTGCATTATTTACCAGTCACAGATAACAGCTAATAGTACTACCACCACTACACAATTAATGTTTTATTAATAAAGTCAATCAGAAAAATGCAAAATAAATCATGTTAACCTTAATGGAATCATTGAGGTCTTGCACGGTTGATCTATAAGCAAATTCGTTTATAGTGTCTCGCTTAGGCATGTCGTTTAATTCAGTGTATTTTTCGTGAAGCTCTTGAACACGATTTTTCACAATCAATAGCTCACTTAAAGTGTTTTTCTGTTTATCCAGCGTTGCGTCCAGAACATTGAAGTACTCCATTTGTTTTTCTTTTACATGCTTCTCTTGAAGTCTAAAAAAACAAGTGTTTTCGTTAACAAAAATGTGTAAAGCCAGGCAATGCACGAGGTAAAAATTAAACCAAATTAAATTATGCCAGCAATAAACAGCACAGTACAGCTAAAATTTGTGAAAAAAATATCTTGAAAATGAATAACAGCTATAACAAACAGGTGTATAGTCTATTTGCACTAAACCCTGTCTACCAATGTTAAATATAGACTTTCGCAAGCAAAAACTAGATAAGAGACAAAATAGAAATATTTTTCAAATAGCAAATTCCGCGATTTACTTCAAATATACCAATACCTATCATTATCACATTTTTGTCGACTCCGAAATGTAATATCATCGTAGGATAGTTTCTGGAAAGTTTAAAAAAATACTTCTCACGGGTCCACGAAAATGTTGAACATATCGTTCCATATGCAAAAAACCGTAATGTGTGAAAACGTTTTGTCTATCCAAAATGTATTTAAAAGTATAAGATCTCAGATCCCCTAAATAGACAAAACTAGGAAATTGCATGAAGAACGTACATACAAAGGAAGATTACTTACTTTATAACCCATTCTAGCGCTTCTCCTAAAGACACAGCCTTTCCATTGACATAATTAAAATCTAAGTGGTGTGATAGGTAACTAGTTGCTTCTAAAAGTCGGTTGAATTCTCGTTCAATTTTTTCGTCCTTCTCTTTGGGGACCTATGCATCAGAAAAGTAAATGAGTAATGGCGTGCAAAGTACTAAAAGTATTGCAAAACTTCACATATTTGAAACATTGATGGTTGAGTTTTAGCTAGGTTTTTACCGTTTCTCCATTTGCTTCATAAAGTGGACACTTTTGCCGAATTTTATGTAATTCCATTTTAATTTGCTTAGATAACACTGTAACAGGATTTCCACCAAGACCAGTAACGACCATGGCTCCCAGGTCGGCAACAAATTGTTTTTTTCTAAATGTGGCTACTCGTCCGCCGACTCTGTCTCTCGATTCTAAAACGACGACTTCTATTCCACACCTTTTTAATTGCTGTGCTGCAGCTAGTCCTGCCACGCCGGCTCCAATAACAATGACTTTAACTTTCTTATCTAATTTCGGTGGGGTCTGTCGGTTTAATAATAAGCAATATTTTTAATTTATCATTATAAGTTGTACTGCATTTCTTGCAAACAAAATAGCAAGTATAATAGGAACTAACCGTGGCACGTTCAAATACTCCAAAATTAATAAATCCTTGACGATCCAAGTATGCAAATGCACGAGCGTACAATATTTTATCTGTGTCGTACGGAGGTTCTAGTCTTGCCCAACCCATGGACAGTGTCAATTCAATTTTAGGATTTTCGACCCACAGTTGTAGCTAAAACACATACAAAACTATTGATTAAAATGTTTATTTGTAAAATATTACAATTATAAGAATAATGTATTCTAAAACTTTTTATTAATATAAGAAATGGGGAAAAATAATAAAACTTACAACTCTGTTTCGGAGGTAGAGATACAGCTTTTGGGTTTGAATTGGCCCTTTGGCGACATCCGGAAATGCTGTGGCTTCAGCAGTAGACAGTCTATCAAACGGAAGTCTGCATTGGAAAGCTGCCCCTTCTAAACCTTCAAAATAGCATTATTAACAATTACATCACAAGGATTTAATTTATTGTACGAAACGAATCTCTAACCTTTTGGATCATCCACTTCCGAATCATCAGCGTCATCCTTTCCTTTGTAACCAGAAGTTCCATCGTCAATCTCATCATCGTCTGCATTTGGCGATATGGGGGCATTTTCTTCGTCTTCGTCATCAACATCCATGTCATCCTCCACCCCATATTTTGGACCTAGTTTCTGATTTTCAATTCCAACATCCGTTAATAAAATTCTTTTATCCATTTCCATAACTAACTGTTGACTGTACGTAGCGTGCTTAGCGATTATCATGTTGGAGAATGTAGATATATAAAATTTCGTATAAAAAGTCGTTTTACGAACATTTCCATGCATAGATGACTTCTTGTCCGATTTCCTGTCCCCATTTTTGTCCTTCTTCATAATAGGGGACATAATCGACAGCTTTGACATAGACTTTGAAGGACCAGGCAGAGGGTATCCTGAACTCATGGAGGACATATTTACTGTCGGACCAAAGGAGTCGGAGGAAACATTCGATTCTGTATCATCTTGGTCGTCCAATACGATAACCTCTGGAGAAGAAGAATTTTTACCTCCAGGGCCTGGACGACGTATCGCTCCTCTTAATGGATTATTGTGACTCATGTTGTCCAGATAAATATGTGGTATTCTACTCCAGTCAATCCGGCTAATAGGAATACATAACAATTTAATAAAGTTCCTTGTCCTTGTACACAATTTAGGGTTACTATTTCATCCTTATATTTACAACACATTTATACAATTTTAAATTGCAAAAGAAAAACTGTCCTATACCCAATATTGGCTGTAAAAATGACAAGCGAAGGTTTTTGAATTTCAATTGGACATGTACATAAAGTATATATATAATATTACTCAACGCATAACGTGTTATATTACACTTGTGTACATTTCATCCTAAAAGCAAAAGCATTTATATATATATTATTATTATTATCTCGTCTTTAAAAATCATTATTCTATTCGAACATTGAATGATAAAGATAACAAATAACACATATGACAGTTGCGAATTTCCGAACACCGAATTACAATGACACTAACTAAAACGAGCTCAAATAAATTATTGTTTGAACTTACTAAAATACTAAGTCGAACTAATGTTGAATATTACTTAAATTACCTGTGTTGACAAGAACCACAATACAGTACCAATATTCCATATATTTTTAATTTGATTGTGAAATGTGAAACATTTATCTATATCGAAAGAAATAAAAAATTGTTTTGTTTACTTGTCAGTTGTACGTAAATTGTAAATGGGAACTCAACTTCACGTGTTTTTTAAATGGTAAAGTTTGTATAACTACAATGAACTTTACATGTAACTACTTGTAAGTTGCTTCCGCTTCCGTATAAAATTCAAAATTGCAGTCCAAAAAGCAAAATTTTGCAAAATAAACAAGGGCAAATGCAGCAACCAAGCTTTGATACAAGTCAAACCAAAATACACTAATAATCTTTTCCCGCTGTTGAGGAAGATCAGGTTGTACATTGAATAGGCGCATAATGCACAGATATGCATATCAATGCTCAGAGAAGTATTCTGCTACTTGGCATTGGCTTGTGTTCATTTCATTAATTAGCATATTAGCCATATAACTTAATTTTCACCATTATTTATTTGCCATTAAATATTTATGTAATTTCAGATACTTGATATGTTAGCCAAAATTATTAAGAAATACGTCGTTCGAATTCCATAATGTATGTTGTGTGAATAATACAACTATTAAATATAACAGATTAAAGTTAGCAAAAATTAGCATGACATAATATTATGATACAAATTGTTCACTAAAAAATTTATACCACTAAGCTTAATCGCTTAGTTAGCGAAATATCTTAGTAATTACTATGTCCTGCTAAAACTGTTTTTATTGAACCTATTTTTGGTTTCAAACAAAAATGGACATACGTTTAAATACATTATAAATGTATTAATTATTAGCTTAATGAATTATTATTTCAAAATGTTTTAATTGTCCATAGTCCATGATGCGTCTCCGGTATTTAAAAACGAAATGTATGATGTTAGGATTTACTTTTAGTAAAAATCGAGTAAAAGTAGTGTAGTATAGTTAATTATCAGTTAGTGCCACTTATCATCATTCGCATGTATACTACAATTTTATTTATATCCTCCGGTAATTAATATACATTACAGTATAAAATTTAATGACATCGATTGCGATATATATATCATTACAATTACGTATAATTACAACATTTCGCTTAACTTATAACACTTAGCTGTGACCAGTATACAAAGACATAGGAGTTATAGGAAAATTCAATACTTTTTGACGTGGCAATGGCAAGATTGACTATGTGATTGTGATTGCAATGGTAATTGGTAAATAGTATATTGACATTGTCCAAATATATTTTTAGTGTATTCATGCATGCGTTTGTAAAAAATAATAAAATTAACGTGGGTCAAGGAATAATTTTCAATAAAATTGCATAAATGTGCGTCATAACTTATTTTTTCATTGGTTTGAATTTTAAGTTTATGTTTTAATCTGGCAATTATGTAATGTATATTTAGCAACCTATTTTATCCTAAAAATTTTACTCCATTTACACAATTACATAAATAGTAGCTAACCTATATGATATTACCTAATATTATAATGCTCTACCCAAAAGGTATTTTTGTAAAAAAGGAATATAAATATCGCATTCATACTATATCTGTTCATTGCTCATGTACCTAGATAATTGGAAAACAAAAGTTAATCTTCAGTTATAGTAACGAATGCATTTACTTGTTTATATATATTTCTGAATAACTTATTAGTTGAGTTAACAAAGGTTGAACATTGCAAATACAATCCATAATTCAACTTCCTGTTCCATTAGTTCCATCCGACTACTTCGTTAAAACTTAAAACTACTACCTACCAAACCACCGAATTCACATTTATTGTCGCTGTTCTCAATCAAATTTTTATGCCATGCCGTAGTTGCCAATGAAAATAATCGTTAGTGTGGTTTAATAAATAAAAATATTTTTTTGTTTGTATAGGTACAAAACAGGTACACAAGCATACGACGATTACGACTAGACTACTATAATCTTGCTGATTTTACGCTATTATTCGTTGAGTATATAGACTCTCCCTCTTCGTCAATTCCTTCGTCAGTTTCTTCGTCATCTGTCTGATTACACAAATAAAATCAAAATTATTAAATTATTCTATTTAGATAGTAAATATGCAAAGATTCCACTTTAGCAATAAATATATAATCTTAAAAAAAATATGTACATAAAAATATATACAGATATTTTAGCTGCATTATAAGACTGAGGACTTACATTTTTTATTTCTCAATAAATTTTCATATACTTTCTCTTTTCTTACCTTTAAACTTAAATCATAAGTCCCACTAACGCTGTAGGCACCACTGTCAATATTATCACTTTTTTCCAATTCTAATGAATGAGCGAGTCGGGCAGCTTTCCTTTCCGCAGCTAATTCTCCCACATGCCCCAGCATTGCTCTATACGGTCTTCAAGAAAAATAAAAAAAATCACAAATCCACAATGCGAATTGCTTTGAGTGTATTTTTGAGTATATATAGTTATAGTAGTCTTAATTTAAGGGAATGCATTTAGTATGCGTATTTAGTGTATTAAAACCAGTAATTGTATTTTGATTGTAGTACTTGTGTATTAATTTCTTTCACAAAGTCAACTTCTTATTTTTAATTTATTATATCTAAAATATTCATGTACACTTACAATGTTTGCAAAATATGTGCATTAGTCAAACAGCTTATTTCCATCCATGTCCTTCGTATTTTGCGTCTGTAAAGTATATAACAAATATTTAATTACAAATACATATAAATAACCATTTATTTCGCAATTTGCAACTGAATCCATATTGGATGTAATAAATCAGCACAAAAACGCATTATAGTATTACTTTAAAGTTGTAGTATGCAAATAAGTTGTAAATGTATGCAACTTTCTTAACTTGTGTAGAATTAAATTATTTATTACTTTTCAATTTCTACTTACTTTTTTGCTAGTAAGGCTTGGTAAAATAGTTTTCTTTGGATTTCAATCCTTCTGTCAAGTTCCGCATCTGAACTCATCTCAAATATTTTTTGTTACTTAAATTCTATGTGAGACAAATAATTTCTTTAAATAATTTACATTGCCTTACTCTCACATATTTAATTTTGGAGATTATGTATGTACTGTTAAAACTGTTAACACAATCTAAACTAGAGCATATGTATGCCTTTACTTCTTTAACCTCGAAACTGTACTACACAGCAAACTTTCAGCTGATATTGTGATAAAAAGGTCGTAAAGAGATATCTGCACGTTTAGCGCTTGGTTTAAAAGGAACTTCATTGCATAAAAGTATTCTGTGCATGAGGTTTGTTTACATAGGCACGTACACATAAATAGAAATACGCACATAGTACATAAAAGTTGTATCTATACAAAAGTCATTTCATCAGACACGTAAACAAATAGTGCGAAACAGTTTAACTTAATTACTCATTAATATTTATGGTTGTGTTTAATAGACTATTATTCCCGTGATATTGAATATTACATAAGTATAATTAATACCTATAATTAAAGTATAGACTTTATTAGAATAGAGGTTTATGGAAGGATTTTTGTTTATCTGTGTATTGTAAATTTTAAATTTATCGTAGAGGGAAATGAATTATTAGTTGAGATTAAAGCAAGCAAATGTAGTTTAAAACTATGAATTAGTTAGTAATTGTTACAAAATGAAAGATAGTTCTAAGAATAAAGAATGGGAAAGAAGACGACGAGACAGACTTAATGATGCATTTAAAAAATTAGCTCAAATTCTCCCAAATTATGATCCAGCTGCAAAAACACCAAAAATTGATGTATTAGAAAAAGCTGCACAGTTTATCAAGGAACTTAGGTTATCAAATTCTAGGCTGGTTAGCCAACAAACACAAAGTGACGAAAAAAGTATGTATGATTTCTTTATGGTGATATTTATGTGATTATTTATGTGAGGATGAAGTAAAACTATATAAATTCTTGTGTAGATAACCAGATTATTTCAATATTTTCAACTTTAATTTCTTATTCATTTTTAGGTAAACTTATTAGCGAGCTCCAGGATGAATCTAACAAATTAATTCTTCGTGTGAAACAACTTACAGCTTTACTTAAACAAGCAAAGATACGCATTCCTTTAGGACCATCTTTAAATATTGGAAAGAAACAAGGGAAATGGAGCAATCAGCTTACATCTGAAAATGTAGAAAACAGTACAAAGCAGCCTGAAGTAGAAAACGCAATGAAAAACGGAAAGGAAGATACTCCTTTAAATCCTACAGTACAAGATAAAGAAATGTTGACAAGTAAAATGAATTTATAGTTTCTCTAATAAGTATAAATATTACGAATCTAGGATAGTTATGAAAATTGCTGATTAATTTAATTAGTGTGTTAATGAGTTTTGAATCTTCAGGTCAGGTATAAATGAGTAGATAAAGTATTTCAGAATTGAACTTGTCATTTACCTGTATTATAAGAATTAATTGAAATTCTGTTTTTTAGATATAAAATCCGCTCCACCTCAAACTCAATCAATTTCTCCATCAAATGGAACCCCTTTAAAAGAGACGAATACAGACAAGGAATCTGTTCCTCCTACACCAGCACCGGTTCCGGAAATTATTCAAACTCAAATTCAACCCCAAACGATAAACATTTCTCCAATAATGAAACCAATAGTCCAACAAGTGCCATTACCAACAACCACTACAATAATTTTAACATCATGTCCAATACCAAATCCATTAGCTCATGTTACAAGAATGACAATCGCCCCTACAAGAATATTACCGAAACCGGGTGAATTGAACCATCTTCAAAAAATTGCTATTTTGCCTATCCGCAAGGCGCTGCCCCCAAAGGAGAAAAAGAGAAGAAATAGAGCGAAAAAAGTCAAAGTTGCCCCAGCAGAAACTGCCAAGAGCTCTAAATCAACTAACACAAATACAGTACCCGATGTGCCTACACCAGAACCAGAAATACATAGAATGGCAACCAGAAGTAGTGATGCAAATGCCAGTACACAAATGGCGGAGAAAGTTACAAAAGTTAATAACAACCAGGAAGATATTAAAAAGTCTAAGGATAAAAGCGAAACCGTAAATAGTCCAAAGAAAGTAGCGCCTGAAATTATCGATCTCACTGACGAAAAATCCCAGGAATGCACTACGAATAATAACAATCAGGGGAAAAGTAATGCAGAAAAAGAAAATGCAGGTTCATTATCTAAAAAGAGACCGAGTTCTATCCCATGTCCAAAATCTAAGAAAGGAACTCAAAAAGATTCGGTAAGATCTCCAAGTAAGCACAATGTTTCTAAAATGATCGCAGTGGCAGAAAATTCAACGAAAGTAGCAGAACAAGATAAACAGCCTACTGCAGACAAATCTTTGGATCTAATTCCAGAAGTTTCTGGGGAGGAAGCCGAAAAGATTCTCCAGAGTGATAGTATAGAATCGGTAAGCGGAAAAGAAGCCCAAAACTCCACTAAAAATCAAATTGGAGAAAATAGAAAGGCAAGCGAAGAATCCCTGGTAGCTTTAAATTCTTCTGCAAATTCGTCTAGGCAAAATAATAAATTAGAAGCTTTAAGAGATCCGGAAGAAACAGTTGAGCTTTCTTCGGAAGCTTTAAGAAATGACGAACCAACAGCAATGGAAGTTGAAAATATTGGAAACTCTAATGAAAATGACAAAATTAGTGAATGTATTGCCCGAAGTATTGATTTGATAGATCCCCCTGTTGGGGAACTTATGGAATTGAGTGGGGATTGGGGAGAAGCCCATTCCCCGAAATCTCCGATCTCTCCAACTCAAATGTTCTTATCGATGTTTCCATTACTTCCAAGAGAAAGCATTGTTAGTGCATCGGAAACCCAAAGTTCAACTTGCAAATCCTCCATGCAGTTTTCTTCTGTCAGATCTTCATTTTTTATTGATGCAATGCTTCCCGAAGAAAATTCGAATAATACTGACACAGTAACATCCTCCAGCAATTCCAATAACACCACCACCACTAGAAATGCTGGACTAAATCCATCTTCTACTCATAGTACAAGTATTTCTTCCAACAGTTCTTCAAATTTTATGAATTCATCTTACAATAGTTTGGTAGGAACAACTTGTTTAGCCGTTCCTCCTGTCCCTGTTCCACAAAGACAAGAAACTTCGCATTTCCATAACTTAGATACTCTGAATTTCATTTCTTCAGCTCCTCCTACTTCCACATTCCAGACTCCCTCTATTTCTTCACCGAAAAAATCCAGCACCATCAATAGCAATACTAACATCGGAATGAATAACAATTTAAATGATTTCCGGTCGAATGTACATCCTCCCTCGATTGCAAACTCTTCTGTTAATGTTAATCATACACCACAAAACAATATTGTACCATCATCCGAATCTTCACATTACAAAAATCAGAATTTCAGTCAATATCCGACTTACATGCATCCCCAACCGATTCAAAATAACAGACAAACATTGCCACCAATCTCTATACAAAGTCATAATAATAACCCCCCTAATAATCATCAAACCCAAAAGAAACACAGTTCATCCCAACAACAATCCGATAATAAAAATTCTTCAAATAGTTCAGCTTCGCAAAAAGTACCATCGATGTCTACTTCTCAAGTAGAATCTTCCAGTTCTTCTGCCCCACCTATTTCCAGAGTAGCTCCACTTCAATCACAATCTCAAATGATTCCCTCTTCAGATTCCCAAAATATTTTCAGAAACGTAAATCCTACATCTTCTATTACACAACCTCCGATCCCAAATCCTACTCCACATATTCACCAGAATCTCCCTCATCAACATCATCATCATCCATACCAACCTCCTACTTATCATCATAGCCCCTCAACTACACAGAAAAACTCAAGAGAAACTTCCAAAACCCAAAATTATCAAAATTCATACACGGGAGATATTTCCTCGAATAATTCACAATCGCATACTTCTCCAGTTACAAGCCAAAAACAACAAAAGTCCCAAATTTTCAGACCCGGTTTAACTGATTTCAATATGTCCGCCCGGATGCATACACAAATACACCAACAAGAGCCCCAGCCCCCGCCAACGCCCGTTATTATTCCTCATTCCCAGAGTTATTCTTCCAATAGTAACCTTCAATCGAAATCTCATGCGCCTACTTCATCTTCATCTGCAGCCTCTGTAACTTATTCGAACAACAATCTGAATCTCCAGCAAAATTCAGGAAATCATCACAATCAAAATTATCCGATGCAACCTCAGCCTATTCCTCAACAACAGTCGAATTCTAATTTATTTGCTCATAACCCGATTCCAACACAAAATCAAAGCCAGAATCAAACAAATACTCCAATGAGCCATACACATTCACAGAGTGCCTCAACTTCCAGTTCTTCTAATAATGTATCTAAACAACAAAGACAGTATTCGCACAATAGTGGTCTTGAGTTGAATTCTTATACAGTGCGTCCTCCGCAACAGCAAACGCAACCCGAAACTCAATCTCATCCTCCAACAAATCATTCCAGCACGAATAAGTCACATAGCAGCACTCAGAATCAAAATCAACAACAGCAGTCGCATTCCCATTCGCATAGGAGTAGCAGCAGCCAGAATCAAAGTCAAAACCAAAATCAGCAACAACAAGGGGCATCAAGCAGGAACCAAACCCCCAAGGGAATTAACAGTAGCCATGCAAATAGTAATACAAATAATTCCAGCAGCATCTCAACAAGTCGGAGCTCCAATAATCCTCCAGAGAATTCTTTTCACTTAGATTTCTCCTCCGTAATCCCAACTCCTCTTCCTATTCCCCCAATTCCTTCTCAACCTATTCTGCCACAGACAAACCGACACAGAAACACACATCCTCCTCTTTCGTCACATTCCGGTTCCGGAGCGAATAACCAGAATCCTCCTCAAAGTATCCCGCCATCTCACCCCCCACTTCAAATGGCTCCCCCAATTCCAGATTTCTCACCTTCTCCAGCACCAATGAATTTCAATCAGTATCACCATCACCACGATCCAAATATCCACAGTAGCAGTGGTCCTCCGAATTATCTTGCAGTGCGACACCCTCCTCCTCCCACACCAACTCCTTCCAGAGCAACTCCCTTTTACTTACAAGAAGTCTTCCCGCATCCTCATCCACCGGATTGTCTTCCAATTTTACCTCCTCATCCCCATCCTCCACATAATCCTAACCAAATCCAATCTAACAATAATCTAAACAATTCCAAAACGAATTTCAATATCAACCCTCCAGCCCCTCCTCCTCCAGTTTATTCTCATCCTGTGCCTGTTCCTGTCCCCCTTCCACATAATTCTCATCATAACAAAAACTATTTTCCAGAACACACTTTACCGCATCCTTTGTATCAACATTCTCTTAATAATATTCCCCAGCCGCATCTTCAAATGAAAGTTCCCCCTGTACCACCACGCCCATCTTTAGCAACTCCAGTCCCTCCACCGCCTATTTATTCACATCCTGTTCATACTCCTCATGTTAGTCATCGCCATCAGCAAAATTGCAATGTAGTGGGACCTCCTTCTCAGCATCAGCAAAATCAACAGCAAACAAATACCATCTCAAGAACTCAACAACAACAGCCACATCCCCAACAGAATAAATCTCATTCCAGTTCTAAGCAACAGCAGCAACAACAGTCTAACCCAACTCAGAATCAGTCCAGCAACCAAAATCAAAATCATTATCCTGTGCAACAATCCAGTAATAATTCTAGCAATGCAAATGCAAATAATAATTCCAATTGTAACAACCAGCAGCAACAGCAACAACAGCAGCGTCCCACTCAGAACCCAAGCTCTGGAAACTCCAATAACAATAACAATGCTAACAATCCCATTATCCCCGTTCCGCAACCACAACCACAATCACAACCGAATAACAATTCCTCAAGGCCTGTCAATTGGATGACGGATCCTCCGCACAGGAAACCTGTCCCTCTTAACAATACATTCTCGGTAAGTAAACTCGTCGGCAATTCATCCTTTGTTGCCAACAATAGTTATTGTGCTGAAGCTTTAATACGAAAAAATCCAGAGTGGAACGATTTCCACTTCACACCCCCAACGCCAACAATTCCCCCGCCCCCACCGCCGCAACATTCCCATCCTCCCCATACATTTGTACCTTATCAAGCTCAGAATGAACATCCTGCATACTCAAATTTTACTCATCAATACACGCCAAACCCGCCCCCTCTGCCGACCCCTACGCATTTTGGACACTTTGATAATTCTCAACAACATCAGAACCATCATCATCACCAACACCATTTGCCGCATCATGTAACTACTTCCAGTGTCTCTAATTTTAACCTTAGTTCCATATTCCCCGAAATCAATGATAAGCGGACAAATACTTCTAATAATAATACCTCCAGTACAAATGCTAATTCAAATGCACAGGATAGCAATACAACTAATAGATGTAATAATTATTATAGTGGCAAACACGCCAAATGAATATCGGTGGTTTTTAATTGTCTTCTTTTAATACGTGTACTTTAATTATCTAACTATGAATCGAAAAGACGTTTATGATTATGAATTATAAAATGTAATGACTCCAGTACATTTTGCACTCAATAAAAAATTGCTTTCCCTGTAAAACATAATCACAAAAATTAGCACCTATTAATATACATCTACTGGGATATTCTAAATATGAGACTATGAGACTAGCATATATTCACAATAACATTTTACGATTATTCTACTTTGGTGTACAACAGCAGTGTTACAACTAACTCACTGTTAAATAAATTCAAATTTTCTAATTATTATGTAAATCTTCATTAAGATCCCATTTATACATGTACTGCATATAATGTGTGTGATTTTTGTGCATGATTTGACCTTTTGATAATACAATGGCATAAATCATCGGTTTTACAGGTACAATGCACCATTGTATGCAAGTACAATAATGCTTCATATTTTTAACCATAATTTACAACTTTGATTTCCCAAAAGTTGTACACATGAGTTAGCAATGAGCAAATGAGTTTCAGACCGTGATGCTTTGTACAGGAAAAATAATTATCCATTTACATTTTTTTTCATTTACAAAGCATTTCATTGTTTTTTCTGAATAGTTGAGTATACTGCAGCATAACGTATCTAAATATATCTATTTAAAATGCATGGAGATTCCAGTACACGTATTGTGCATACTAATCTTCGGATTATCCCCTGTGTGCTCATCGAAGTGTTAATCAAAACCATCAATTACTATCGCTTTATCATTTTGTCATATTTTAACTAATGACATCGGATTCGGTAATTGATCATTCTTTAGAATGATGCAGAAATGCGACGTATACTAAGCTCTATCTAAAGGATTGCGCAAATGGCACCACAGGATAGTCCCCACATTTCAGATTAATGGAGTTGAGTCAGATCTTTTGTAGCTAAATTAATACCATTGCGGCATTTTAATTAATTCATAGTGTTACATTGTCTTCCATTGTCCTGCAGTTTGAATTCTACATAAAGATAAACAAACATTACAATCCTAGCCTGTAATCTGTAATCCTTCATTATTTTTGCCCAATCTATATACATATAACAAACTTTAGTAATTCGTCATTAATTCTTTATACCTCATCTAACGTCTTCATCATTACAGTTAATACAGAAATTAGTATGTATTGTAGGTTGACCGTTAATAGCCCAATATTATTTCACGTGAGTGAGGAGCAATAATTGTAGTGCCGACAGGGAATAACATTGGATTATGTTAAGCCCAGTGCAATAAACCAAAAAAATGTTAATGGACGATGATACGTGTTATCTGTGTATCTTATTAATTTTATTGGTATATGTATTGATATGAAAAAAATTCCTCTCGATACGGGATTAATGTATTTATTTAGCCCTATAAGTAGATGCAACACAAATACGTACGTAATTGATTGAAGTTGATATTATTATACTTATTACTGTAAGTACATACCACATAATAGGTAGATCACGTAATGTAAGAGTAAATACAATTATATATGCCCACGTTATTTACTAACCATTAGATAAGGATGGTTATTATATTAAGCTACTGTTATATTGTGTACCGAAGTTATCTCTTTGTTTATACATGAAAATCACGCTGACGCTAGAAATTGATTCTTATTGCACATAATGTATATACATGTATGTATCAACAATTTTAATCTATGTAATAGCGATTGTGAACACCAGGTTATTAGCAATAAATAAAATTAATTGATTTCCTATGATGAAAGACATAATCTGTATAGCTATCTACCTATATATTCTACTGGTATAAACAATGTAGGTACCGGTACTTAGAATTTGACTGTTGTAAACAATAATAAATGCATCAATATATGTACGTTTAATGTTTGCATCTGTTTATCCGGCACTTTGACTTAGGTTTTAACTGCTGCTCGAGGAGGTTGTTCTGGATAGGGTTAAGTTTAGCTTACTATACATACAGATACTCAGTCAGTATTGTTAAAGAAGCATTGTGTGCAACAAGCAGGCTGGATTTTTTTTGCGACCAACACTGTATAGGTAATAGTTACAGCTATACATATAAACACCATTGTATGAATCTTAATTAGCATTTCATTGTTGTTAACTAGGTTTAATACAAATAATTACGTAAAATTCACATATAATCGCGTATATATTATTAGTCTGGCACTGGCTACTGTAATGAAATGATTGATTTCAGCATAATTTGCAGCAAATGAAGTCATATTTAAAAAAAATTGTGCAAAACGATATGACAAACAATTAATCCCGAGCAGAGATTGGGATTAGACTGCTTTTGTAAGCATTAATGCACCTTAATCTCCTACATTACATAAAACAAAGAGCAGAAAGATAAAGAGAAAACTTTACTTACCGAAAAAGTTTACCTGCAGTGTGTTAGTGTGGCCGTGGCCGTGACATTGACACTGACGACATGGACACCACCACAGAACAACCGTTCTTGAACTCCACGGAGCAAGGAGAAACAAATCCTTATGGAAATCCTCAATTTGAATGGCCAGAATATCTTGTTTTTTCATCTGTATTAGCCCTCTCTGTAGCTATAGGAATTTTCTATGGATTTTGTGGTAAAAAGAACGAAAACAATGAAGATTATCTTCTCGGAGGGAGGAGACAACACCCATTTCCTGTGGCTTTGTCACTTCTTTGCAGGTGTGACTTCCTACATAGTTCTTTAATAAATATCCATGTAAATATGTATCCCAAGATACAATGTCTACATATGCTTTAATTTCTTAAATGTAAGTAATTGTAAAGTGTATGTAATGAGTTTTCATTTGCAAAATTGTACTTTTCCATGATTTTAGTTACGTCAGTAGCATAACTTTGCTAGGACATCCTGCAGAGATCTATTTATTTGGTATGTGTACAGAGTACAGATAAAAATACTTTTGCACTCATGCTTTCATTTCCATTATTATATGTACTACAGTATTTAATATGGGACAGCTATAAATAAAAAGTTTCCATGTATTTAGGTACTCAACTTTCCATGGTCTTACTCTGCTACATTCCATTAACTTTAAGTCTCGCTTATGTCTACTGCCCGATTTATTTCAATTTACAATTCACTTCGGTATATGAAGTAAGTAGTTATGTTTTATTACATAATACCTTTAGTATTCATTAAAGTATTCATTAAAGAGCTAATACTAACATTGCACATTCTTACTTAGTACTTAGAATGGAGATTCAATCGTCCGCTCCGATTAGCTCTTTCGTTTATCAGTATCATATACGGAGTAAGTAATTCCTTACTCACTCACAATCTTAAAAATTATTACAAAAATAAAATATGCTTCCAACAAAAAGTATATTATGGATTTAAATATCTAATTTGTGTTTGCTTTCAGATATTTTTTATGGCTATGGTAGTTTATGGCCCAGCCGTTTCGTTGACTTTAGGTATAATAGCTTACATCTACTTTTAAAATAATTGTATATTAATAGCTTACATTGTCTTAGAAATTGGAATATAATTGCACAATTGTTTTCAATTGTACCTGTAATTTAGTTACTGGGATTAATCATCGGATATTAGTGGCTGTAATTTTCATCGTATGCATATTTTACTCATCATTTGGTGGGTTTAAGGCTGTACTGTGGACAGGTAACATAAGAATATATCGCTTGCAATTTCAAGATATTGCATAAAAAATATTTACAGAAATGCCAAACTTGCAGTCGCAATTTTGCAAATGTAATATCAATGACTATAAACGGGGGAATTAATTCTAGTCTTGTAATCTTGCATCCACCAACAGATACATTACAGGCGATTATTATGCTGGTGTCAATAGCAGTTGTCGTTATAATTGGTTTAGGGAAAGTTGGCGGTATTGAAATAGTATGGGAAAGAATTGTAGCCTCAGAACGAAATATATTTTTCAAGTAAGACTTTTTAGAGTACCTAATCAAATTATTTGTATGTAATTATTGATTATTATCTAGAAATTAAATTGCCATGATCTATTTTATTGCTGTACTAACATTACAGTTTTGATACTGACCCCCGTACTCGACACACATTCTGGACCGCAGTTGTTGGAGGATATTTTCAATGGCTTCCCATGTTAGTTTTCATTAAATGTTACGCAATTTTTTTTACATACCTAACCAAATTAGTATACTTTCAATATGAACTGCAACATGTATAATATGCACTCCACTTTTTCAGGTATGCTAACCAAGCGCAAATTCAGCGGTACATTTCCCTACCGAATATGAATGCCGTAAAAGTGTAAGAATTCATTATGAAGTTGTAACATTTAGTACCCTAAAAATTGTATAAAATGTAAAAATAAGAACTTCATAAACAGAAATGATAATTAATTTTATTAATTTAATTGCAGAGCTTTGTTAATCAATCTAGTAGGACTATTTCTTCTCATGGGACTTTGTTATTTATGTGGAGTAGTTATTTTTGGAACTTTCTACGGATGTGATCCCCTAGTACTTCAAGTACTTAATCAACTTATTTACTCACTTATTAATATTCTCATCTGCAAGTAATATTTACATAATATTGTATCATGATTCAAAAAAGTATAATTATTGATGAAATTGTTAATTATTAATAGGTAATTAAAACATCGGATCAAATCCTACCTATTTATGTAATGGAAACATTAAAGGATTATCCTGGTCTGCCTGGATTGTATGTTTACTCAATTTTATTTATAATTTATTTATTTATATAGTCAGAAATTTTATTAATAGAAATCTGCATTATTATTATTTATCCACATTTAGATTCGTAGCAGGAATTACATGTGCAGCCTTGAGGTAAATTATTTCGCGATAAAATTGTGTAATTTTATAGAACAAAAATTATAGACATTTATTTTTATGTCCAATAAAATAATTTCTAAAAGTTTCCAATGTATGATACTTATGCAGCACCGTTTCTAGTGGAGTAAATGCATTGGCAGCTTCTATAACAGAAGATTACATCAAAGCATGGAAGCCCAACTTAACAGAAAGTCAATTTACAAAAGTGTCCAAATGTGTTGCAGCAATTACAGGATTATTGGCTTTTGGATTTGTTTACATTGCTGAATTAATGGGAAACATTTTTGGGGTATTGTTTGTTACATTTCTTTTTAGGTAAATAAATTATTTTATGAGATTATACCATCAGATTTGTGATTTAAAAACAATTTCAGGCTGCTACAGCTCTACTGGGCATATTAGGTGGCCCGACATTTGGGGCCTTTGTGTGCGGCATGTTTTTCCCATGGTGCAATACAGAAGTAAAATATATATTATTATACCAAAGTATAAGCAGACAGAAAACTAAAATTATAGTGAAATTAAAATTTTGAAATTTTTTTCCTTAGGGTGTTTCAATTGGTTTAGGACTCTCTTTTATAATCATGACATTTTTTGGAATTGGAAATACAATAGCAAACAACAGAGGGGATTTACCTCCACAAGTCCTTTCTTTGGACGCAAGTCAATGCTACTCTAATGTAACAGTACTTACAGAAGGTATACATTGGGATTATTGGAAGGATACAGAAACATCTTCTTTAATACGAACACTGCAAGTATCTCAACTTTGGTATCCTGCTATGGGTATGATATGACAATCTGACAATTAATATCTAGATTCGCTGCCGGAACACTGGGTTCGAACCATGGTGGGGGCTATGGCAGGGGGCTGTTTTTCTGAGGAGAGGGATGGTGGAAATTAGGGCGGGGCGACCTGCGGGGTG